>CAIGRQ010019867.1:0-11391 GCA_903798375.1 Fraxinus sp. D2006-0159 | reverse complement strand
TTTTTTTTTTTTTTTTTTTTTTTTTTTTCCGTATCAATAAAATTATGACTCTCTCTCTCTGTGGAATCTTATGCATATCAACTAACATAAAATAAAGAGAAGATTTATTTAAAATATATTATGTATATATTGTACGAATAGTATTTTCGTAGTTGGAAGCTAGGGAGGGGATACTGATATGATATGATATGATATTTTCGTAGTTGCAGTATCCATACAACTAACTGATATGATCTCTACATGTCCTCAACTACCAAATAGAATGTATACTAACTAACTGCATGTTGAGACTAATGCTGAAGATCAAAGCAATCCAACTATTCCATTAATAACCATAAGTTATAATGGATGTTTTTGTTCCTTTTCCATTTATTGGTAAGTCTATTTTATATTTATAATGTCTACAATTAAGATAAAAAGACATATTATTTCTTGTAAAATCGATACGCTCAATGTCGCACTTTCCTAACTACTTTGGACACGTTACCTTTCGTTCCATAGGATTCATATACAAGATGATTGACTCGACTCTTGACATATGTATTTCCTCTTTTGGACTCTTTGTTTACTTTTCATTTTAATGCTAGAGAAAGATATTTTAATCCTACGTGGACATTAAAAATTGATATGCGTGCAAGTGCAACGATATTATTTTCAAATTTTCTAAATATTTTCCAGCACTCCTAGGGAACCTATGGATTTTTAACTTCTAATTTCTAGTGTATTCGTAGATCAGCAAGCATATATTGTATGCATGTTCAATGATTTTTTGATTTCGTGTTCATATTCAATTCTTACGCTTTCAATGGTCATAATGATTCTTCAATCGTATTGATCTTTCAGTCACTTCCCTAAAATTTCGTAAATTTGTGTTGGACAACCTCCCAACGAGCGAAAATAATAAGAATAAAAGGCATCATTTTAACCCCAAAATTAGTACCATTACAATTTAATTGCAGAAACAACATATAAATATATATACTTGATGGTGAAGAGTAAGAATCACTTAATAATAATATATAATGACATAAAGTTTATATTATATTGATGAATTAGAAAGATTGCTTCATTGGCAAACATCATAACAAATTCATTGAATTGAAAGCCTCTCTCTCTCTCTCTCTCTTTGGGGTTGTTAACAATACCTAATCATGGGTCAGCCTAAATTTCGCCATGACATAACCACGAAGAGAGGAGCCCATCAAAATCTTGCAAATCACTGTCAGTACATGAAAATCCTAAGGGAAAACTGAGTTGATCAATGCAAAACTTGATCTTGCATGCTAGTTGGGAGATGGAATACCAAAGTTGTAGAATAGGAAATTAAGAAAACTGGGAATACTCAACTCAATATTTGGCAAAGCTCCAGCTACATACAATACGTATAGAAGATATATATACAGCTGCATAGAAGACGTATCATTCTGCACGCCAAATTCTCCTCGGCTGCTAAGCCAAAGAAAAACCTAATCATTAAGGCCACATGTCAATAAATCCATCATTGATTCTTCTTATTTCAATGATTCAAGTTTGAAGTTCATGAAAAATTTCCTAAAAAAGTTATGCCTAAAATAATGATGGATTTATGGAAGCCTTTGTTTGCCTTGGGGCAGCCAAGATTTATCAAAATATATGAAGAATAAGTTGCAAATTTTGGTATAATAGGGCAATTCTTTTTTCGTTGTAAAAGTATTGTTAAGAGGAAAAATCTATTTGAACAAAATAGATTACATATAGTTTTACCTAATATACACGTGGCAGCCATCTATCTACTTTGATATACTCGAAATAATTTTAAAAAAAATAAAATTGATGTATGTATATGTATGTATTGGCTTTTCCTTCATTTCAGCTATTTTTTAAAAATCAATCATTTATTAAATGCCTTGGATTTTCACAATAGTAGGGAAAAAAATGAAAATTATTTACAACAAAAATGAAAATTATCTTATATATCTTTATTACTGCATTTCCTAGTAGAAATATCGGCTGACATGTCTAAATTATTTAGCCCTTGTTTCATCTACATTAACTAAAAATTCATTTTTATTTAATTCATTTTCTATTACACATTCTCATAATAATATATTTTGCATGCAAAATTCAAAAAAAAATCCTAATTTTTAACCACAGCTTTGTTTGATACGGATTAAAATCAAGATTTTCATCCAATCAAAATCAACAATTAATTTTAACCATACATTTCATAGATCCATAGTTTTTTAACCACACATTTCATGGACTTTAATCAAAATCTATTAAAAATATAATTTTAATCTCCACCAATTAAAGATCACATATTCTCCAAAAATTCCCTGTTGTAAAACTTACTTTCAAGCAAAATTGGGACTTAAACATATGGTTAAACATTATTCAAAAAATGAAATGTAATAATTATGCATTGTTATGTGACTTGACCACTAGCATGTGTTTCTAAGTTCATGTTTGACATCCACTTTTAAACTCATTTTTCCTTAACTCATTTTTAACTATACATTTCATTGGAGACGGACCCAATTGGGTCAAGTGACCCCAACAATTTTTTTTCTGAAATCTGTAAGTCTATTGACCCAGTCTACGTCGTGAAGACTGGATTGCTGTACTCCATTTGAGAATTTCCTTTTTATTTTTTTTAACATGTACAGGCCATGCTGTTTGTGAACTTTGCATTACTTCTTTGAGAATTGCAATTTTTTATTTTTTACACAGGCCACGCCGTCTGTGAACTTCAGCAAAAAGCTTGATTCTTACAAGTATATTGCCAAGCAATCCAAAGAGAAGGGCATAAACTTTCTGTTGGGTGACCTTGAAGCCAGTGAACGTGCGATCCAGGTTGTCGCTTTCTCCTCGCTCATTTTCTTTTCTATTTTTGATGAGAGAAATTGTATTTGACCTGAAAGTTGTTTGTGCCCGAAAAAAATGATGTTTACCCATTAGTTTACATGCTTGTAATATAGACGTTAATTCTTCCACTTGCTACTGCTATTATTTTCATTAATTCTATGACATTTTAAGGAAAAAAAAAATGCATTTTAATTTTAACCTCACAGTACAAAACATCTTGGTCCGCCATGTATTTCATTGAATCCACAACTTTTATCAAGATTTACTAAAATTCTTATTTTCATCTAAATCAAACAAGGGCCAAAAATTTTTAGCATTCAATTCTGGTCCTGGAGATAGCAAGCATACTAGAAACACGCCAAGATCTATCCATCAGAACTAGCACAAATTGTGGATGTAAAATGGGTAATTTGCTTGAAAGTGAGTTTTTAAATAACTCATGAAAGTAGACAATGCGATATTGCAATTTCACTTGGAACAGATTGTGATAATCCAGTAAATACCAGATAAAGATATCATCAGATTTACCAAGGTTTTGGCATGACTTGACCAAATAAGAATGAAGTAGCAGCTTTTTATTTGCATGCAGTAGAACATTGTAAAAAATGGGGTATTTAACAAGAAAATGTTAATTTACCCTAGAAATTTCTAGGCCAATAGATTGAGAAAAATAAGCACAAAAGCAGGGAGTACTAGTGGCTGTCTAAGTTGACAGGTTCCCGTAGGAATCGCTCCATCTGCCGTGCCCTAGTCCTTATAGACATGTCAAAAACTTTCTGTCCAAATTCCACCACAAGCCCACCAAGAATACTGGTATCGATCTGCATACACAGGAACCAAGTCACAAATGTTTTTCAGACCAAGAAAGTAATTAGCATTGCAACAATATATTTGAAAAGTTATTAGTACCTTCTGCTCAACCTTAACTTTCTTTCCATGTCCAATTATATCCTGCAACGTTTCTTTCAATTCTTTCTCCTCTTCTGGAGGTAAAGGCTGCAGAGAGAAAGGATGGAACATCAGAAAAAGTGTGAGAACTAAAATGCCATGGATAAAGACATTGATTAAAGATCTCACAGATGAGCTAGGCTATATATACTAAAATGAATGCTAATAGGAATATTTACCGTCCAAGAAGTTAAAATTTATACTTTGTCAGTGTAGTTTATTGCCTTGAGAAGAGAAATTTTAAAAATGCTCAAAAAGTATATGTGAATAGAATGGACATATGACCATCATTACCAACCAAGATCTAACCATATAGAGATTCAATATTTTAGTTTTTGCACAACTATAGTCAATATCAAAATAGTTGTTGCACTGCATGAGAAACCATTCATATTAGTTGTTGCACAAGTATAGCTAATATCATATTAGTTTTTGCACTGCATGAGACTCCATTCATATTAGTTTTTGGTACAAGTATAGCCAATATCACTTCACAGGAACCAGATCAAATCTATTAACTATGACCTAGAATAGCACAAAAACCAAAAATACCATGGACTCTAAACAATATAGACCATTTCGTACCTGATTGTTTCATACTTCAATTTAACAAACAACAGCTTCAACTTTTGATTGAATTGACATATTTGCAGTTCCAAAAGTAAAAACAAAGAAAAGAGGAAAATATCCTCTTCTTTATTTTAATTTTCGAAGTAAGAATATCTCCCCATAGAATCAAATTACCTATGAGGCCCCACTATAGGCAGATCGACCTATCTACAAGTCCTAGCATCATATATCCTACGACTTTCTATGTCGACATTCAACAATATTCCATCTTATGGACCAGGACTACTGATCAAGCTTTGAGAAAACAAGAGCAACAGAAAAAAGGATCAGAAAACAAGAGAAGAAAAATACGAGGTTTTTCTACTGATAATCCTAAGCCCATGTTTGGGCACCATTTTTATAAAATCTCATTTTAACAGCACTCATTTTCAACCACACATACTTCTATAAAATAATTTTACACGTAAATCGAAATTTTTTTTCTTATTTTTCAACCACACATTCTCCAACTTTCACTACTAAAAAATGTATTTTCTTGAATAAAAAAAAAAAAAGGAGCCCAAACAGGGGCTACTTGTTGTATAACTCATACTTTTGGTATCATGAAATTTTCTCCCATGTATAGATAGACCAGCCTTCTAAATATCTTGCACAAAAACAATGTAATAGCATTCAACATAACAAGAAGTTACTCGCTATTCACAATAAACATGGGTCTGCTATACAATCCTTTTCCAATTTCCCATTCAATTTAGAGCTATCACTATTGAAAGTAGCAGTAAAATAAGCATTGTGTGACCATCCAAGTCATGTTCATTTAATATACCTCTTATCTTCTAAACTGTTATATTAGGACTTCAGTTCTAGAATCCATAGAACCATCTTTTTAGTTTGTAGGTAACCTCCAACCACAAAGAATCATTGTAGTCTTTCTCCAACTCTAAGCCTATGCATAAAATCCTCTTCAAATTCATTCTTATTAATAATGAAGCCTGAGTACCTAAAAGAATTGAGTTTTTTAGACTACAAAATAATGTATTTAGACTTCAGTTCCATCCTTCCAATCTAAACATGAGTAATTAGTCTCCAAGAATTAGCATTTCAATCCTTACACAACCACCTATGTAAAGATAAAATCTATTTGACTTGATCTTTGCATGATTTTAGAAACCTATTTTAACTTGATCTTTGCATGATTCTAGAAATTATCAAGTGTCTCTTTTGAGGAAGAACGTAATACTTAGCTCCATATCAATTGTGACAAACAATGTACACAGTAGAAAGGAAAGGAAAAAGAGAAAAAAATTCTGAAAAACTAAACAAAATTTGGAACATCTTTCACAGTAAAGCCAAAAGGAAATCCTCAAAAAGTTGCAGCAGCTAGCTTGCCAACAAAAACAATTAGTTATTCTGAAAACTGGATCAGCCTTCGACCCCAAAAAGGCAAAGGACTGGACCAGGGTTTAACACTGAACAGGCTGTAAATAATAATAAACAAATAAATTAATATACCATAAAGATTAGTCAAAAATAAGTTTTTTTTTTCAAATTAATTAATATATATAGAGATAAAAGGCTTCAACAGATGGTGAATTGTTTAAATGTTTTGTAGCATTTTAATGTATGATTAAAGTATAATTAAACCGGATTAAATTGAAATGAAAAAAAGAAATTATTTTTCAAGAAACCAATAATTTGAATTTGGACTTAAGTTTTCTTTTACAATTTTTTATTTTCTTCAACACATTTTTTTTTTTTCAAAAAAAGCACATTATTTTTAACATTAATCAAAAGTAATATTTTTCATTTTCCTACACCACTTTTACATTTTAGCAAAAAATCAACAATAGAACTTTTAGAATTAAGACCCTGTTTGGTACACAATAAAATTGTATTCTCATTTTCAACCACACATTCTTCAATAAAATAATATTTTTCATTACATCATAATTTTTCCTTCTTTTTCAACCACACATTCTCTATCAATCTACTATTCTAGAATACATTCTTCCAAAATAATGTGGTTCAAACACACCATAAAAAATAAAATACTTTGAAGATATTATTTTAAATAGCTCCAGTTTCAACCATTAAGCAATGATATGGAGGGGGTGGGGGGGATCTTTTGCTGTCCCATCGCCTGGAGTAAAAAGAGCAATGAAGTAGAAATCTATAAAATGGTGGCCCAAGATGTGAGGGAATGTAGCTTGCTGGGCCTTTCATTGTTTCAGGCTGCGAAAGTAAAAATATTTTTTTTAAGGTAAACCACCCATGAAAACCATCACCAGGTCAGCCGGTTCCCAGTTTGATCAGCCAATTGGCCGGTTTTCTTCCAGTTTTTGATTAAGTGGATTTTAAGTAATGATCAGACTGGTTCCCATTTTTCCGGTCGAACAAGCCAGTCCGGTCCAGTTTTCAAAACATTAATTATTTCCACAATTTTACAAAGATTTTGATCTATTTAGTATTAACATTTTGACAATATACAAGATGCATTCCTTAACATCCTTATTAACACGCCACAGTTCCAAAAGAATATTAATACTTGTAATATTCAGCAGCCAAGAAGATGAACTTACAATTACAGATGTTACAATTGCTTTAATTTCTCCCTTGTGTGCCATGGTCAGCTCTGCAAATCTCTGTGCTATGCGTTCTATGTGTCCTAGCCTCCCAGATTCAGCCACAACAACTGATACAAATAAGATAAGAGAATTAAATATGAACGAGAAGACCCAGAGAAAAATAGATAACCTAAAATTGTTTGATCAATCAACCAGAGATGCACAGACAACTTCAGTATCAAAAGTATCATAATCATAAAAATACACGTAATCATTAGTCTGGACAAATATATGCCACAGGCTTGCACATTTTTTGGCATTTCGAGCAATACAAAACAACAGTTCATATAATATCATCAAGGCCTGCAAGCTTCTGGAAACTAGTATTATGCAATTAACATTTTGACAAACCAGTGCATTGACATCCTATAAAAAGAATGAAGTCATAAAATTGCGTATTGTCCAGTGAATTCAAATTAGTGCTTGAGCTTGGCTATTCCACATCGTGATCGTGTGGATATGAATATGATTTTGCAACACAATACATTCAGAAGTAAAGATGCAACTACTTAGCAACCAAGTTGCAGTTACCTAAAGATGTTATCGATCAAAAAATTGTGCCAGTAAACAAGTACAATTTAACCGACAAATATATCCAATAGCACTGCAGGGAAGGTATGCTTATACACTGTTCTTAAAAACTCAATCCATGCTCAAAATCATCAGACCAAATGTATTCCAATATCAATTCACTCTTAATTAAATATACTGCTTTGTAAGCAACAATAAAAAGTGTTCTTACCCAAGAAGTTCTTTGTGATATCTGCAAATTTAGCTTGAGCACAAATATCATTTATGGCCTTCACTCTCGTGTCAGCAGTTACTGATAAATCCTTCATGAACTGAGAAAATGTAGGACTTCTCTTTGAAGCCTCAACAAGGGTAAGCAGTTCAGATTCAACCTTGTCCAATACATTGGCTTTAACTGCTGCAATGTACAAAGCAGAAGCATAGTTTCCAGAAACGCCAAACATTGTTAAGGGAACCTAAAAAAGGGTACAGAGAAATGATATGACATCAAGACATTAATCAAGTGATGTATTAGAAGTCTAGTTCAAGTTAATTCAATGTATAAATAAAGCTCGTGCTAACTTTTCTAGGGCATATCAAGTAAATCAAAATAATAGACAGACTTCACAAACTTATTCTTAAAATCAAAGGCACATGGCGAGAAATCAGAAATTACAACTTGAAGAACTCCTTTCAGTAGGCAAGACAAATTTTACTTGTTCATTTACTATGGAATATCTACATTTCAAAAGTTCAGAATAAAATTCATAGTAGTAATTGAAAGTCCCAATATATATATATTGAACTCAATGAGGATAATTACCTTAATTTTTGGCTCTTTTGGAGCAGATGCAGCCGCATAGTTCCTTGAGAACTACAAAATAATAATAATAATAATAATAATAATAATAATAATAATAATAATAATAATAATAATAAATCAGTATCTTGTGCATGAATCCGTGCATTTGATTGTGCAAATTAGCCCAATGAAATCATTCAACAAAAAGGTTCAGATAATAAAAAAAAATTAAGACGTTTATATTTCGAAGTAATTTCACCAAACACTGATTCAGAATACCAAAATAGCTATCATAACTAATCAAATGTTGTATATTAATAATCTTAGAAAATATTGAAAAGTAACATGTATAAAAAATCAAGGCACCTTTAACTATTTATAAATCAGAATACCTTAATCTCCAATTTCATCGGTCTCCGATGGAGTATTACTGTTAATAGTCTGAGAGCCAAAAATAAATATATAATAAAGCTTTCGATTTACGTGGACGGGGAAATGAACATCAAATAACAGAAAACAGAATTCATCGAAACACCAGACGAAGTGATTTTCCCACATTTTTAAATATAAATCCAACAGATCAAATAAAAACAAGATACTAACAAAGCTAAAACACTGTCGAAAAAATTTCGATTTCAATGAAATTTTCATTCATGGAAAAAGAACACGATTGAACAAATTTCCAAAAAAAAATTATTGTTTTTAATACCTCCTGGTTGGTAAGAGCTGGGGTTAGGACCTTAATAGAAGCGGATCTATGGCCGGCCGTTATAGTATCGGAGGTGAGGACTCGGCGGAGCAGTGGAAGGCCTTGTTTCAAATGCCCTGCCATTGCCATTTCTTGAATGCGAATTTGGAGGTTTGCTCGTACCCTCTATTTCTTCTTAATTTATTCACCGTAACTGCGATGCGAGGCGAAAAGTTTTACCCGTAAAGACTGACCTAATGAAGCGTGGGGCTCGGGGTGCTACCTTCATAATACGTGACACGAGTTTTTTTTTTTTTTTAATAAATTAACCAAAGTAACAATTTGAATTACGTGTGACAAACAAAAGAATTATTCTATACTCGTACAGGAACATTTCACAGAACATTTATAGGAATTAAAAAAAAAATGACGTGGCAGAGGAACAAAACACGAAAATAAATGAAAAAGGAAAATGACCAAACAAAACTGTGAATTTCTAATTTCTTTCACCATTTCCCCCAAAATATAGATAGAGAAGTCCCGCCTCTCCCTGTCAATTGTCCACTCTTATTCTCCTTTTTACCTCGGTAATGCCAGACGTGTCATAACTCGAGACTTGAAAAGAGTCCCACTGCTACTTTGAAGGCTAAAGAGCATTTAGAACCACAAAAAAGAATGAGAATATTCATACAAAATGGCAGTATTTCCTGCTATAACAACGATGTCAACGGGTTTGTTAGGTACTCCCATTTTCATTTTCCGCTGAATGTAAGAGTAAGAGTGACGAGAGTCGGGGCCTAAGGACATCAGCTTGGGGCAAGTATCCAAGGCAAAGAAGGAAGAAATAGAGTCTTGTTTTGTTACGCCTAAACATAATGTCAATTACGTGTTGTCGTCCTTAGAGTGGGGATGACTAGCAGTGAGTTCCAAAGACATCATCTTACTCTTAGTCATAACTGGGGCGTTTTTACTTGAATCATATTGTACGTTTCCCTTGAAATAATAAGGCACAGATAATAACATAAACATTATGTACAACTTACACAAGCTCATTGAACATAAATGTATGTTACAACTTATGTTTCGCTTCGCCACCTGACGTCCCACATGGCCGACCCACCGAAGCCTCCTTTGCCGAAGTCACATGGAGTGCATAGGACCTATCAAAGTCCACTAAATCTGGAGCACCAAAACCCACTTTCACTTAAGCGGTCCCATGTGAATGGCCCTGCCGGAGCCCCTTTGCCGAAGTTAAATACGAGGCTCTGCCGAAGTGGTGAGGCTCAACGAAGTCAAATCCAAAACTCTACCACGACGACGGACGATCCGCATTTGACGATCTTGAATTCATGAAATCCTGTTGTAATGATTGATTTGACTCTTGAAATAAGTAATATGTCGAAATCTTGCCAACATAGGTTATAGAGTGATTGTCCCTTTTTGGAAGTATTTAATGCACCACAAGTTAGTTGGATCAAAATTAATACCTAGAATAAGATGCTTCGGTTAAGGAGATGAGGTCATGTATCCCATCATCCAATAGCCACCTTTTCACAGTAACACTATAAATATTTCACTCTTTTATGTCATCTATGGTAAGTCATATTTTCTCTTCTTTAGTTAAACCTTTTGTTGGTAAAGTAAGATATTCGATCTTAGCTTTTAGGTTCGCTTTTTGTTGATTGTTCCTTATTGTGTGATTCCGATTATATATTTTGCCGGCGCCCGAACATACTTGTCCCGTGTTATAAAGCTTCTTCCACGTTCAAATTCGAAATATCGTCGACTAGTAATTTATCAAACGTAGTGGAATTAGCTTGCGTGAATACGAGTGTGTCCGGTATCTGTTATCCACGTCAATGGTACAAAAAATGAGATCAACAACTTATATACACGAGATCAATGAAGTACTTTCAAGTGCGACCATCTATTTACAATAACAAAAGAGCTTGCCAAATTTTGACAGATTTTAAATAAATTTACAGCTTTCCACAACAGGCCAAGTTCATGGCAACTCAGTTTCCGTTCTATTTACAATAACAAAAGAGCTTACCAAATTTTGACAGATTTTAAATAAATTTACAGCTTTCCACAACAGGCCAAGTTCATGGCAACTTAGTTTCCGTAGTACCTTATCTGAAAATGTTGGCAACTTTTGGAGGACGCCATGCTGCGTTCTCACCAGTTTCCCCATCGACATGTTAACCATCATTTTGAATTGCTGGATTATGTCCCTTCTTCACCTTGGACCTTCCCAATTTCCTCCCAACACGAAGCCCTAGCCTCATGGCAGTAAACAGACCCAATGCTATTAGCTTTCTCCATCTCTGGCCAACATCAAGCTAAACGGCGGGCGCGCATCTCCGGCCATAGTGTAAAGATGAAAGCCTACCGAAACCCAACAT
>CAIGRQ010019855.1:0-10126 GCA_903798375.1 Fraxinus sp. D2006-0159 | reverse complement strand
TTTAGACGACATTAGCTCATGATGCATCTCCCTGTATCATATAAAAATTATATATATATATATATATATATATATATATATATATAATAGTTTGGTTCATCTTATACTTTTGTTTGAAGCCTATTTGATTCGAGTAATTAAGCTCGAGGGGTTCTCATAACCAGGTGCATATGGTTAACTGACTTGGGTTAAGTGGCCTAAAACATGGGTCAATTTAGTTGTTTGATGGACAAGAGTCTGCACATAAGATGCAATAATTGAAAAATGCGACATAAAAAAATTATATGCCGAAATTCAGGGAAGAAAAGAAACATATACGTGTAATTAAGCTCGTTTTCAGGTCCTAATCATCTTATGAGTTTGACTTTCATTAGTAAGGAAAATAGTTATTTAACAGAGAAAAATTAATTTGTTCTATATATTATATTTTTATTATTTTGAAAAGTTGAGGGACTAAAGTGATATATGTGTTAACTTCGATTTTGTGCTACATTTTTTTAGATTTTGTTAAACCGACTGAAAGTATATCAATATGAGTCTCGTTGGATAGCTCGTTTTTAATAATGTAAATTAGGCTCAAGAAAAAGTCAATTTGGATAAGCGAGACCCAAGTTATCGAGGTTGAAAGATTTTTCCTTAAATTGTAATTTATTATTTTTTTAAAATCAAAGTTAATTGGGATGGATAGTCACGTGAATGGATAATTGTTATTTTTGTTTTTAGAATTCTATTTAACGTCAAGTTGCAACCATCTTTTTGTTGTGATAAATATTTTGTACACGTGTCACTTTGTGATATGTTTACTAGCAATTCAATTCTTATGAAATTGGATAGGCATGATCTTCCATCGCAATTATACTATGACTCAACTACTAAATTTTTCAACTATAAATAGTGTGCCATGTCCTATAATTCGTTACCACAGAATTTTACACAGCAGTTTTTATATAAAACATCTGTAAATTCTAAGTACATTTTTTAATATCAAAAGCTCATTTGATCAATCGAGGTAAGATACTTCTATCCAAGTTGTTTGTTTCCTTATGCTTTTATGTTCAGTAATTTATGCATGAATTGCCAATGGATCTTCGGGTTCTTTATTAAGAGAGATAAGAAATTCTACGGGATTTTAGATGACCTAGATGAGTGTTTCGCTTGATCACCGAGATACTCCATAAAGAGAATAGTGGTATGAAGTGTTTATGTTATTGTATATAATTGAATATGGAAACTGCACGTATCTTACTNTTCTACGGGATTTTAGATGACCTAGATGAGTGTTTCGCTTGGTCACCGAGATACTCCATAAGAGAAGAGTGATATGAAGTGTTATTTTATTGCATATAATTGTGTATGAAAACTGCACGTATCTTCCTGGGTGTTTTAAAAAATACTCGCTCTTACAAAAAATTTACAGAATAGTTCGGGTCGATTGGAACTGTGACGGATGGTGATGCGGGCTGTCAAAAGGAGTCAAAGAGATAATATTAAGTTCATTTTTTTTTCTTTTCCGCTTTAAATTATTAGTCACTTTTATTTGTTCAAAGACAATTATTTAATTTATGATTATGTTTTCATGTTTAGTTTAAAAGTTTGGATATTCCAGTTATATTTTTAAAGAATATTATTTTATTGTTCCGCAAAGTAAATGAAATTCTTTTTTGTAACACCTCATGATGTGTGAAATTTTGGGGCATTACAGTATATGTTTTTATCTACTTGGCATAATGTATCTAAAACTTTTAATGATATGATATAATCAGTTTGCTAGATTAAGTTTTGTTGTTTTGGAGTATCAATGTTTCATTTTGGTACGTTGAGTTACATTGATATTACGTCTTAATTTAGCTTATGATATGAAACTGAAAAGACGCATTATGAATTATAAATTGCTTAAATCACTTTTACACCTTGAATTGCTTGAACTGTTTTTACACTTAATACTGTTTCACATACGTTTTATACTGGGTATTTGAGTTGTCTATTTCAGAAAACGGGTGTTGAAAAATGAAATGCAGAATTCGTTCAAGACAGTTATTGGTTGTCGGTTGTTTTGAGTCTGTAATTTTACTTTACTACTACCTTGACTTTAGATTGTAGTTTTGTCACAGAATGTCAAAGGGGGAGCTTGTTAAGTATTTATTGTAATTGGAAAATCTGTGAACAAAAAGGACTAAAATTGATATGTTGTAAAAAGTCAAGGAGTATTGTGCAATGGATGAAATTAAGGTATTTTAGATCTAGGGTTCAAGAATGGAAAAAAAAAAGGGAAAACGGACTGAAATTTTGCTAGACTGTCACCAAGGTTTGGCTCGAGCGTCACAAACAGAAACTTCATCGCTTGACTGTCAAATCGCCTTTGCTCGAGTTACAACCTATCGCTCAACTGCCACTCGAGCGACAGTGTCATCCGAGAATTTTTAATTCATTTTTAAAGGCTTTTATCCGGCCCATTCATTCCCTAACCTACATAAATATCGCCTTTGCTCGAGTTACAACCTATCGCTCGACTGTCGCTCAACCCTCACTCGAGCGACAGTGTCATCTGGGAATTTTTAATTCATTTTTAAAGGCTTTTTATCCGGCCCATTTATTCCCTAACCTACATATAAATATCCAAACACCACAGAATGGTTTTACAAGGTTGATCATTGAGCAACTCTTAACTTTTCATATTCTTTTCATCTTTTTGAGATTTCATCCTTCATTATACATAGTGATTTGTTCTTTGCGGTAAGAAAAACATCAAATTCATAATCCAAATACCAAACTGCTGCTTCCTTCATACATATCTGTCAGAGTTTTTGAAGATTAAGGAAAGGTGACTGGAGTTCCAATCGTTGAAGAACGTGGTGTTCTTCATGAATTCACAAGAAATAGACAATTTCACAAAGTTGGGAGTTGTGCAGGAGAGCGCAATCCAAGAAAGATTTGGAAACTGCATCTAGGAGTTGGTGCAGTAGCACATAATTTAGGAGATATGTTTGAATTGCAGTCAGGAGGTTAGTTAGTATGCGTCGTCGTCGTCTAGTCTGGTAGACTGTAAGTTATAAATTGTTTATAGTGGATTATTAACTGCAAAGTGCCCGGAGTTTTCACCCAGTTGGGTTTCTCCGTAATCAATTCTTGTGTTAATTTATTGCTTACATAACTACGGTATTTCAACATAGGAATAATTGAATTGCATGATTAACTATCTAGAAAATAATTAATAGTGACTTGTTGCTATCTAATTGTTAAGTTATTTTAATTCCGCGTAATCACCTATTCACCCCCCTCTAATTTGGGTCATACTATGTATTTTCAATACCTATGCTGCTTGTTTTCGGATAGTAGATATTAGATTACACTCACATTAATCTTTGGTTTGACAGTTGTCGTTAATTGTATCATTTTTTTGTAGCCGATGTTTATGCTATAGATATACATAGGCTGATACTACAGATCCTGCAAATTATCCTTTTGCAAACTCCTTGTGAATTTGTAGTTTACGCCGAAGGATGATAGCTTCCAGGAACTTATTCAGTAGCAGCTTGATGTTACATATTTTGAATTTAATTTCAACAGTACAATAAACTGAGTATCATGGGCTCATCGCCACTTGGTATCACGATGAACAAGAAGTTGGGAACTCGTCAAAAGATGATTGATACACTATAGTTTTCATCTGTAAGTTGATTACGGGATCATTTAGGTTCATTTGAGGCAGCAGTGGGTTCGATTTCTAGAGCTTTGCCTTCTTCCATTCTTGACTCGTCCCCAACTGCTGGTAGCTGCACATTAGAAAGAGACTCTTTATGTCCAACTTGGATTGAGCCATCAACTTCTTTCCTCTGAGCCTTGTTCTTCTTTGCTTGTTCAGCCCATCTAGTAATCGACACAAGTATATGATCCTCGAATATAGCCCTGTTGAGTGAACTTCCCATCTGCAAGGGGAAAACCAGAAAAGTAAACATAGGAAATTTATATTCATAGTGGAAACAGAGATTGAACTTACCTGTGCAACAATTGCATATAATGGCAAGGTACTGTAACTGCAAAGGAGCTGCACAAGTACCCTACACAAGAACAATGTAATGCACATAATTGTGCAACTGCACGTGCGTAAGTGAATATGAGTTTAGCTCTTTTAGAGTGGAGATAAATGTACCCTATGACGAGTCTGGGGATAACATAACCAACTTCTCCCATGATGCACGAGTCGAATTTAAATATAACCTGCCATTTTTCATCAGTGTGCGGTGGTATTTCTTCGATAAAAGAAAGAAACAAGATGAATTAACGATGTACATCCGAAGATTTTGTTTACCAACATCCAGAAGAAGACTGCAATCTCAAATGAATTCTGGAACAGAATTATATGAATCAAAACAAGGACAAGGCGTGGTTTGCGGAACCAGAAATGATCCTCAGAAGGCCTAAAGTCCCCTGTAATAGCTGCATGTCTCTGCCCAACGTCTTCTGCCAATTGGGTAATTATATGCTCAAGTTTGGTGCCCACAATAAGCAAAAGCTGCAAAATAAAATAAGCAATTTTTCATTTCCATTTCCATAGAATTTTGATGTAATGTGTCAGATTAAGTTTGTAGGGTTCCTTACAATCAAGGGAATGAATGATATCCAAAAATATGCATGCCAACCTGCACAAACATAAGATAGAATGTGATCATTCTTGCCGAAACACAAGCAAGGAACGACGGTAAAGGAACCATGGGTGGGACATTCTCATTTAAGAAAACATGACTAAAGGCTTGTTTGAAATAGCTTCTGCTGTTATAGAAGTGCTTCTTGAGGAAGCCACCTTGGACCAGCTTCCTCAAGAAGTTCTTCTAATAAGGCAAAGCACTTCCATGCCCAAAAACATCTTTTCAACCTGCCCTAATACACTTGAAACGATGTCTGATCCTCACCCTTGACATTCAGCAACAAGAAAAGAACCACAAATATCCATAGATACCAACTGCAAATCACAGATATTTCTCAAGTCAATCTCTCTTAGATACCTACTTTGAAAGTGATATTAACTATGGAATTATTGTAAACTGACCTTATTCCAATAACTTTCTTAAAATCAGTTTCGAGAGCGCGCATCATGTACTTGTAAAAATTGAAGTTGGGATTGTCCCTAAAATGAGTCTGACAAACAAAAATTCAGAAAAAAACACAGTAAGTTCCATATGTAACGTGCTGGGACAGTAAGATATCATCATAACTTAAGTAGTTTACCGCAATAAATTTACGTCGTAGAGTTTGATAATCTAACTCATTAACAGACCCATAAAGTTGTTTGAAAAACGAACGCTGTAATTCAAAGAGAGGGTTAAGTGTAATCTGTCGTGAGCAAATTAATTTACTTCCATTCATTGCAGCTATACTTCAGTTTTTGACTTACCACCCAACTTAACAAAGCTAAATCTTTACCAATTCCAAGAAACCTGCGCTTGATGAAACCCTCTTGTACATGAGTTACTGTCTTTTGCTGCGCTGTAGGCACAACAAAAACAAGAATTTGGAACTTGAAATTTTGATGATAAATTTGAATACTACGCATTACCTAGTTTGGGATCATGTTCCTTCTTCTGAATTGAATCTTCCCATTGTTTCCATTGGCGTATCTGATGAAAAGAAGAATCACTGGTGCAATGGAAAATAGGTACAAACTCAAAATTGAAGGTAGTTCATTAGGTAGTTACCTTCAAGGTTCCAAACAGAATCGTTAGAGCAGAGAAAATTACGTGCACAACAGCCAGCACAAAGATAAATATATGTAGATCATGCACTGCTTTATAAGATAACAGTGGCGCTTTACCCTTGAAAATTGAAGGAAAGAACAAGATAATTAATAGTCTTTCAGTAAGTCTTAAGATTGAGTAATTTCAAGTACAGAGATTGAAGAAAGTACCATTTTCTCACAGTATCCCCAGCCATCTGGTGGTGGTGCCGCTGCAGCAAGAAGGTTGCGCCCTAAGACTAAGAAGCTGCTTTGGAAATGATATGTGGATTTTTTAGATTTATCATATTTGTTACAAGGAAGCCAGTCGTCGGTCAAGTGCTTGGTGATGCATATGTTAGTAATTCTGTTTTGAAACACAGTCAGAAGCAGAGATATGAATCCCAACAGCATCAACTCTGCACTATTTATCATAAATCAATACATGTTTGTAAAAACTCTTTTAAACTAGTAATATTAGTAGTATCTTGACTGACCTTCCTTTACTTTTATTAAGGCTACGAAGAGAGCATACTGATGTTTCTTGTACAAGAACTGCAGTATCAACATGACCATCATAATTTCACAGTTACCAGCAGGATAAGATAACAAAGATAAATACATGGAAATAATGAAGAATTAAGACCTTTCCGGCATAATGGAGGAGTCTTTCAACAACTAAAGAAATGGCCACAATTACAATACAAACAAGTGCGACTATCCAAGATGGCGTATACTCTAACGAACTTCCCTCACTGCCACCTTCCCCGGCCATCACTATTTGCCTTTTCTTCTCTACTTCCTCTTCAGTTTAATAGAGAAATAATATCTGATCATTGAAGGAAAATGGAAATACACTTGAAATTTACTTGACTGATCATCAAAGAAATTTCTTGAGTTTGAAAAAAATTATAGTGTTGAATAGTATTTTGTTTTGATTTAGATGCTTCCATCAATTCATCAAAGGTAATATTAAAGATTCACATTGTGAAATGGATGGTTAGCTGCACGCAGGCAAGTGACGCAAGTTGTAATGTTGACTGTTTGTTCCTATTCTACACAAAGAGACCTGAGAATAACAAGAGGAGCTTCTGGGTTGGCCTATAGGCAAAAAGGAAGTCCGTTACAAAGGAGTAAAAACACTTACTTGCCCCATTTTTATTTAAATAAGCAAAGATAAACAACAAATACGAAAGTTCGACAAAATATTTCCCACGCTAATAGAATATTTGGACATAAACATTCATCATAGACAAGATATGTTAATTAAACGAAGCGTTAAATATAAAAATGCGACGAAGAAAAGTTAGGAACGAAAATCAGTAAAAATTGAGAATTTTCATTATAATTAAAATGTGGTTCAGTTAACAAAAAATGTGTTAGGGCTTGTTTAAGCCCCATTTTTTTTTTTTTCAAAAAATGCATTTTGAAATAGTGTTATGATGGAGAATGTGTAGTTAAAAAATAAGGAAATCTTTGAATTTACGTGTAATATTATTTATGAAGAATGTATGGTTGAAATAATGTTAAATCACTGTTCAAAAATACATTTTGATGGGAAAAATGGGGCTCAAATAAGGGCTTAATATAATTACCCTATAAAAAATTCCGTGTAAAAAATCCACATATGGATTGATCAAAGAAATAAGTGTAAGTATTTGATTGAGTTGAAAAAAGACTTGGTTAAATTTCTTGAATTTGAATGAAGTTATAATAGTTTTGATTTAGATAGTTCCACCAATTAATGAAATGGGTCACATTGTGTTGATAACAAGCAAGTGTACGTGATTTAGGTAGTAATATATTTATTATATAATGACTGGTTCTTCCAATTCTACACAAAGAGACACGATGAGGAGCTTATGGGTTGGCCTATTATAGTTACTTGACGTGGATTACTCAACTGTTTGTTCGTCGAACTCGTTATTATCATATTTATTACATAACCACCTCTTTATGACGATCATAAAGTCCATTAGAAAGGAGAAAAGATTTATTTACCCTCGTGTTTTTAAGTAAGCAAGGTAAACAACAAATATAATAGTTCGACAAAATATTTTTCCCACGCTAACTAATATTTTGACAGAGACTGACATTCCAATTAAAATGTGGTTCAATTAACAAAAACTGTAATGTAAATATAATTACTCTACATAAAATTTCATATAAATTTTATTTTTACATTGACGAATGATAGATTTGGTCTCTTATTATCTCCAAGAAAAACCGTGTACACTTCGGACTTGCCCAGGTGAGAGTTTCACTGCATTTTGGAGTGCAAGGAAGATATAGCGTATGTGCATACCATTTGTTGATCGATTGGACGAAACTTTTGATAATTCGGGTATCTTAGGTTCATTTTGCTACGTATTTATTAACATTGTTCACTTGTGATTACAAATATAACTTTTATTGGTAATCATATCTGAATATTAAATTTGGTGCACCTCGTAAGTTTAAATCATCGTTCTTGATGTGATGAATGGTGCTCGCTTGATAGATTTCCACGATAAGTGATATCTATACAACTTATGACTAAGTTTCCTATTGTCTCCAAGAAAACCCACTACACTTTTGGAATTCGTAAAACATGCAATTTCATGTTATGGCTTCAAGAGGTAATAGTTAATTTTGTAGTTACATTCTATATTGTTTATGTTTTATTTCGATGAACTTTACCCATTTCTATTTGGGCGAACAAGGTTTGGTTTAACCGGTTTTTGACTTATTTTCAAACCCCGAAATCATTGTAAATATAAATATTTATCTAAATGTTACCAAGTTTCGCACGATCAATATAGTGTAAGCCTCATTTTACCCTTTCATCAAATTAAATAGCCTCGTGGATTAGAGAGTGCAAACGATATAATATGGAGGTTCGATTCAACTCAATGATCTAAGTCTCTCGTTACCAAGCTCTCCGTCACGAGCAAGACCTTTTTCACTATGTTGATTGACTTGTGGTGCAATCCAACCCTTTACAACGTTTCTGGTGACTTACAACCAAGGAGCACAGATCATTTTATAATGTTGAGCTTTCCAAAACCTCAACAAGACCCACAATTCAAAATGAATTTACAAGTGAAATCTTCTTTTCTTATCGAATGATAGAATCAAGTTAATAACAAAAAGAGAAGAGACAAACACTTCAATAGATGGGAATGATTGTATCTTAAAGTTTTGAAATGAAAAACTTCTTGAGGAACCAAAGATTTTCAAAAAGTTAATCGCTCAAATTTTTTTCAAGAATTTAATGCTTTTGATCTTCTTAAGGATAGAGAATAAGGTGGTTGTGATCAATAAAAGCTTCACTTTAATGCTCAAGAAAAGTTGTTGCAAGTGGAGAAAAAATGAGGTATTTATAATACTTAAATGGTCAAAAAATCTACCTTACCGGACGTCCGGTAAATACTGGACGATCAAAAATCTGTTATTTTTGTCAGAAAATTAGAACGTTGGGAAACTTGACTGTTGTAGCCAAAATTGGGATACCGGACGTCCAGTATGCCATTTTTTGTTCGGAACATCCTCATTTTCTTATTTTTATCAAATGTAGGTATTCGAGGGACGTTTTAAAATATTTTTCAAGGTATTTGTTATATTTTAAACATGCATGCTTCGACTTTAACCTTTGAAAACATATTTTTTGAGTAAAACCTTTTTATTGTGATTTTGCATATGATTGTGAAAAGTCTATGTACTATGTTTTGAACATCTTGATGTGCACTGCTTGACTGTACTTCGACTTTAGTCTCGATTTTCGTTGAGGCATCTTTTCGCAGGTTTTACCATATCATTCTTCATAGCCTCGATTGAATGATCATCGTATGCAAAGTACATGGTCTCGAACTTCGTGTCATCAATTTTATTCATGTGCAATAATCACTATGAGCACTTGAAATCAATTTGTTAATAATTAACATAATTTGTTTGTGATAATCAAAACGAGAAGTCAACCATAGGTCAACAATATACACCAAGGTTGCTACCTTGGTTTACACACATGTGAGTTGGCAGATTTTGGTATATTGATTTTAACAACACTTTTTTCAATCAATGGCCAACTTTTGATACATAAGGGGTGTAAATCAAAGTGTACAAGTGGCTTAATCCTGGATGAAATGGTGAGTTTAAGTTTTTGACAAGACATATATTGTTGATCATCGAAATACATGTGCACACGTGTGGCAAAGAAATATGAAATTGGCATGTGCACTAAACTATAGCAAAATTTCAATCGAGCAAATTTTTATTTTTTATTTTATTTTACTTTTTTTTGTAGTCAACCCTTTTCCATTGACAAAATTTGTAAACGTATTGGTGGATGCACAACGTTTAAGATAAGAATAATGCCCTGCGTACACTGCATTGCCCCTCAATGTAGCAGCTGGCCCCACCCCACTGTATTAAAAAAAA
>CAIGRQ010019845.1:0-24278 GCA_903798375.1 Fraxinus sp. D2006-0159 | reverse complement strand
TACTCTACTAAACACCACATCTTGTTAGTTAATGTTAAATGTACGTGTCATGAAAAAGAATAATTTCTATAGAATTAAGAAATGAAGAACTTAGAAATTATTTTCACAAATGTTAGTTTTGTTTTGAACACTAAAGCTCTATTTGGTCCACATTCTTCTCAAAATTCATTTTTTCGAGACTCATTTTCAACCACTTATTTTTCAATAAAATGATATTACACGTAAATCCAAAAAAAATCTATTATTTTTTAATCATATATTTTCAATCATATCACATCATAAAATGTATTTTTTTCTCAATAATGTGCCTCGAACACCCCCTAAATTTATTGTCACGTGTCTCCTATTTGTCCGCAGGAATGATGGTGAACTAGCAAGAGATTGGATTTTTCTCTACATTTTATTGTATCTTTTACATTTGAAACCTAGTTCAACTGTAACACCGAACAAACTCGGGCATTACTTGGCTAAAAATGCATTTTGAAATAATAAAATTATGGAGATTATGTAGTTAAAAAATAAGGAAAAATTTTGAATTTACGTGTAATAATATTTTATTGAAATGAAAAGGGAGAAAAATATATTTTGAAAATAATGAGGATCAAATAAGGGCTTAGAGCCTATTTGGTAACAATTAAAATCCAATTAAAATTGAAAATATGGTCGTTATTGAGTCTCACTCATCTAATAAAAGTCAATAATAACGGCTAATTTTTCAATTTTAATCTCTACCAAATAGACTCTTAATCTCTAAACATCTCGACGTGACATATCATATGTCAAAAGCGATATTTTCATATTAGGAGAAGTTAGCATTTAATGCATGGATTGACATTGCTACTTTTTCAAATATGAAGTATACGTTACGGGGTTAATTACATCAATAGTCACTGAACTTTATCGAAAATTTCTACCAGGTCACTGAACTTTAAAAACTACGTGGTTAGTTACTGAACTTTCGAAAATGCAACATCATCTATCATTGAATTTTAAAAATCATCACATTCGTCACTGAATTTTGTAAAAAGTTTCAGTGACTATCTGAGAAATTTTTTGCAAAATTTAGTAACAAATGAGTTGATTTTTAAAGTTTAGTGATAGAATTATAACCTTACCTTATTCGCTGTTAGCTAAAAATTTAAGTATGAATCATAATTTCATGGGATCTATCATTTCCATTAACTTTTTAATAATATATTTTATCATTTTTATCAAAATCTGCTTGAAAACTAAATTTTAACCAAATCAAACAGGGCTAAAGTAACTTAATTTAAAAACTTAACTTTTAAACACGATTAAACATATATAATTAGCACACTCTCCAACCTAATTAAAATCCAAACCATTTTTTGGGGGCTAATTCGATAAATCTAATGGTAGAAATTTTGAGTAATTATGTCAATTGTCCTTGAAGTCACTCAATTTTTTAGCCATTACACAAATAGTCATCAAGGCAATTAAAAAAAAAAAAAACATTAAATCTCGCCGACACCGTTAAGTGCCTACGTTTGGCCAATTGATGTTATACTAAGTCTCTGTTTGGTATACATCAAAGTTTTTCATTATCATTCTTCTACTCATTTTCAATCACACATTCTTCAATAGAATAATAATTTCCATCACATCGATAATTTTTCATTCTTTTTCAACCACACATTCTCAATCAATTTACTATTTCAGAATACATTCTTCCAAAAAAAATGTGGCTCAAACACACCCTAAATTAATAAAAAATGATGTTAAAAAGTTAACATATATATACCATATAATTCAAGCCCGTAAATTGACTAAAATTAAGTCACATTACGTCTCAACATATTTTACAATTGAATTTCAACAATTTTACGTGAAGAAATTTTAATAGCTTACACAAGTATAAGCTTATTTATTTATTCTTCTAATAATTTTATCATATCTAATAAAGATCGATGCTCATTATATGCTAAACATCGATATGACGTATCATATCAATTCATCGGTGCTTAGAAGATGAGCGCCGAAACTTATTATGTCCCATTTAGTTTAGATAAGCAATGTTCTAAAAAGCGTAAGGAGTTGTGTAGCGTCAATGTCGAGAATCAAGAATTACAAGATTAAACGTTTCAATGCGAAGAATAAGCGTCATAATGCGTTTCGTATTTTTAATATTATTTTTAAGACATTAAATATATTTTTATATAAAAAAAAATTTATGAAAAAAAAGGGAGGATAAAGCGCGCTACAGTGACGCTTAATCCCGCTATAGCGCGCTATAGCGGTCAACAAAAAAGGTTGATCGTTTTTTTACCTGAATACCTCGAAACGGAGCGTTTTCGTCACGCTCCGCGCTATAGCACACTATTTAGAACACTGATTTTTAGTAGATTATAAATGATAATAAGATTAAAATTAATTATTTACTTTAACTTAAATTTTAATAGGTTTATTTTAGCTGAACGTTTCGCAATTTTATTTTGGGGCCAATTATTTGCAAATTAAAACCCTAGAAATGGAATATGCCGGTTTATTACTAAAAAATCCCAATGGGTCACCCAATCATCATTCAACCGTCAACATAGACCTCTGAATTTCTGCCATGTGTATGCTCGTCATGTACTAAAAATATATATATATTTATTTTTTCCACCCTTTTGCTTACCTATATACAAAATGGCAGTGGCATAACCAGAGGATTACAGTATTTTTATTTTTGTTAAATGGCTGCAACGTCACACTCTCAAGCCACTTCAATTACCAGTAATTGCTTCGCAAATTCGTTCTTGCTGCCAAGTCGAAGGAGCAAAAGTAATATCTATTACAGTTTTTACAAAATCAAGAAAAGGGTGAAGACGCTGAATCACGATTTCATTTCACAGAATTTCAAGATTCAGGCTGTTGAAAATAGTGCTCCTCAGGTAAATTACTCGAAGCTGCACATGCCCATATTCACAAATTATTATAGTGGTATTTTTGCCGGCCACTGTTTTCAAGATCAAGAGCATGTTTGCTCAGGCTTAAGAGCATTTAGTAATGATTTGTTTCCATTGGATATGTTGTATTATTCAAAAAGATGCTTACTTTATTTACTTAATTCCCAATTTTAACCAACAAAACAATTATTTGGTTTATAAGAAACTTTTAAGCTTAGGCAAACGTGCTTAACATTATAGGAATATTGGTAGAAGTTAGACTTGCACTTGATCTGGAATAGTTTCTTTTATGAAAGTTTGGTTTAAGATTGTGGTTGGAGTAGTAGTGTAACTGTATCAGTTTTTCTTGTTTTTGTTACTTTTACGAAAGATTCATTATTTGGTTATATTTTCTTGTATTTCATGAAAAAGAAGAATTTATTGGTGATTTCGTCAGCTTTCGATCATAGAGGCATTAATACTAAGCAAACAAACATCTGTATTTGTCCTCATACCTTGTTAAGACAAATAATTAGTAGTGATTTACCAAACTTATTTTCCATCCTCCAAATGAAATTGCTCGGTTGATTCTTTAGAAGGTCCTACACATGTCATTGCACTACGCAAGTAATAAAGTAGTTAAACTGGCAAGAATACATAGAGAGACTCCTACATTCAGTATGTTGGAATGGTCTAATATCAAATTTTGTTACTGAAAATTGGGAGCTACTTATGAATAGCAGGACGGTGGAAAGCAACAACAAAAAAGTCNGCAAGTAATAAAGTAGTTAAACTGGCAAGAATACATAGAGACTCCTACATTCAGTATGTTGGAATGGTCTAATATCAAATTTTGTTACTGAAAATTGGGAGCTACTTACGAATAGCAGGAAGGTGGAAAGCAACAACAAAAAAGTCGATAACTGGGAAGCTGTCTAAAACAGGGCATAACTATGTTTCAGCTAGTCACACACTAATAGAGTTTTAAGATGAGATGCCTTTTCTTTTATCAAATTCTTCGATGAAAGATTCAAAGTGATTAACATTAATATTTGAAATAAAAGGTTATTGCTTACAGAAAGTGAGAAGAAATCCGGTATCTATCTTACCATTTTGTTTAACTCCTATTTTATATTGAGTTTTGCAGTTGTGCTTTAATTTTTATTCTAATTTTAAGTCTTACAGTTGGATGTTGAAAAGTTACAAGGTTCAACAACTAAGTCCGGATTTAATAGCATTAGTTGGCCTTCTCCCGAAGATGAAATTCCGTTCTGGAAGAGAGAATTTCCATCATGGGATATCAGCTTGGGAGGTCCTGTTGACATCAAGAGGGATTCTGATCTTATGCACATTGTTCACGTGACAGCTGAAATGGCACCCATAGCAAAGGTTGGAGGTCTTGGTGATGTTGTGACTGGACTTGCCCGTGCATGTTTGTTGCGTGGCCATAAAGTGGATGTTTTTCTACCGTTCTACGAGTGTATCAACAAGCAGCAGATCAAAAACTTGGAATTGGTGAATACATATGACTCTTATCATGATGGGAGTTGGGTCTCGACTAATGCATATCGGGGAGTAGTTTCGGGCATCTCAGTGATATTTGTCGAGCCATCCAACCACTTCTTTAAGGGACAATATGTCTATGGAGGTTCATACAATGAACTGGAAGCATATTTATTCTTTAGTCGTGCTTGCCTTGAATGGATGCAGGTTTGTCCTGATAAACCAATTTTTTCTAAGAATTGAAGTTGAAAACACGATGAGCCGCTTATTTTTGAATAAAATTGAGCCAGACTTTCTCTGATCTGAGTAGAATTTCTAGCATATATCTAGTCAGGCGTGCTTGTGTCTCCAGGAGAATGCATAGGAAGTAACACACTACTCAGTCAAAAGATGCTGAATAATTGATCCAAACACTTAGAAACATCAATAAAATATTTTGGAATAAAGGTTTTACTAACATACATTTGTCGTGTGCAAATTGCAATAGCTGTTGCAATCCAATTTTTGCGTCAGTTAAGATTATGTTCTTTTCGGTTCATAGTTCTATGTTGTTTCTGTTAATTTCTAGCTAAAAATTTAAATTCAATTAACATTGCCAAAACTCGTTAAGGAATTTGATCTTATTGCAGATCACTGGAACCCAGCCTGATATCATTCATGTCCATGAGTGGCAGACTGGTGCTTTGCCCTTGCTTTACTGGGATATGTACCATCATCTTTCACTCAAGGTAAAACATATTGTACCTTGGATTTTTTCAAAAAGATTTCAACAGTAGGTATAGTATATTGCTTGAATTATGATGATGACATTTTAAATTTTTAGAGACCAAGAATAGTGTTGACTATTCACAATATGGAGCATTATGGAGAATGCAGGTACACTAACAAAATACCACATTTTCTTTTAAGTAAATTGATGACATATTTACAGTCTCTGATTTGCACAATTCGCTTGCATGTCCAAGTAGTTTTTATCGTTGATTAACTCTTCTACTGATGCAGTCTCTGTGTACCTTCAAAAATTATGAGATTTATTGGTGTCAATCCAGATATGAGATACAAAAATTCTTGGAACCTGATAATACTAAAGGCATTTATGCCTAGCGACTGTCTTCAACGTGCTTTCAGAATTATTGACTTGCACCCATAGCATCCTATGGTATTGGATTCTTGGTTATGTCTCTGCTCCCCCTCTTGAGTGGGTGGTATCTCTTCTGATTCGTGCTTGTCTGTGGACATTTTTTGGTTTTATGTAAAATAACAGAGCTGTATTGTATTTTTGTTTTTTTTTTCGTGAATATTGAACGATTTTGAGTTCTCTTGACTTCCTTACTTACCTGTGCAACTAATCACTTTATAATTGAAATAGAACTACTTATCGTCTATATATTGGTTCTTCTGATAATGCCAAAAACTTGGCTTCAAAGTTTGTCTAAACCTGTTTATGGTCCCGTCTCTTTGTCAGCGATGAGCAGCTCAGCAAATGTGGCCTTGATGGATCTATATATGCAACTGAAGAGAAGGTGGGTCTTTTAAGTCTTTTTTATCATAAACACACAACACATACATTTTTTTGTGTATGCATGATCTCCATAACATTCTAACGACTTCACTCTCATGTACTTGTTTTAATTCATAAAAAGAAAACAGATACGTCAACAGAAGTTTCAAAGGAAAATATTTAATTGCTAGCTACCTATGGTTTCTCGCAAAAAAGAGATATCAACAACTTCTTAACAGGTTATTTTAAAAAGATAAAGTATGTTACCATTTTTTGTTTCAAATGTTGTAGGCTGTGGATGATCGAACTATTGGTCATAATCCTGAGCGGATAAGCCTATTGAAAGGAGGCATTGTCTATAGCAATGCAGTAGTGTAAGTTTTGATATATCTATTCATGCTTTCTTAACTTCTTCACTTACATTTTCACATAAGTTATGGCCTATGGGAGAATGCAATTTAATAACTTAGTATTTAAATCTGTTTGGGTCTTTGGAATTGAATATTGTTGGATGACTGGCCCTTGGGTAGTATGTAATTTCTATAGGTAAGGGAAGCATTATTTTAAATCTCCTGTCCTCGTATTTGGCAAAACTAAAGTCAGACTGAACATCATACTTGAGAGAAATTCGTCCATTAAAATTATGTTTTAATTGAGTATTGTCTATATGTTAACGTCGCAGTTACATGCAAAAGAGAATACTCGATGGGTAATCCTTTTGTGGTCTTTTTTTTCTATCAATTTCCAGTACAGTCTCTCCTACTTACCTCAAGGAAACACTTTGCTCGGGATGGCTTGCAGGCACATTGATAAGGCACCGTGAAAAGTGAGAACCTCTGTTTCTTGCAGTTTGAAGTCAGTTACTCTTTATTTTGAATGAATTTCACAATTTTGAATTTGTAGTCCTTGGTGATTTATGTAGCTGACCCAAAATTCATTGAGAATTAAGGCTTAGTTTTTGAAATGTGTTTTCAAGCATTCATTTCATTAGTGAATTGCCAATCATGGTTATTGAACCTTTCTAAGCAAAAGCTCCATTTTTATTTTTTCGAGACACTAGCAGTTCAGTGTATCTTATTGAGGGCACCTTTTGTTCTTTACCTGGTTTTTGTTCTTTTGGCATCTTTGATGTCCTTGGATGAAGTATGCCTCTTGCCCAGATAGAAGCCATACTTTCACAAAAGTTCAGTTCATCATCTACCTTGCTTTTGCTGTTTGTAAATTACAATGTAGCTTATAGAAGAACCTCCAAATTTTCTCACCGTTGGTAAAAACTTTCATAGGTACTGTGGTATTTTGAATGGGATAGATACTGGAATGTGGAACCCTGCAACTGACATTTTCTTGCCCGCTAAGTTTGATGGTAATAATCCCTATATTCGTGAAGATATTTTTTTTTTTTTTTTGATATCGTAATCTGTTTCGTGTATAGTTCTTCTTGTATATACCATGGGCAAAAGAAGGTTAGAAGAGGTAGTATCGTTTAATTTTTTGACAAATGAAATTCTGCTCATGTATTAATCAGTATGTTACTAAACAACGAAGTGAGCTTGTTTCCAATAAATTGGGTTTGGCTACATAAATCATTTTTTGCCCTCCATTTGTTCTGTCGTTATATCTACTGAAAAATCTACAATCAAATTATTCGCAACTATATCAAGCCACGATATCTTTCGTCTACATCCCCTTTTACTAATTTGTTTTAATGGGGTTGCATAATTCTTGTGAATGGGAGGTTTTTTATGCCTGCACCAGGCACACTCCAACCACACTGGTTGTTTTTCCCTTATTTTATTGGCGAAGAAATGTGAAGATTATTGTCACAAGACTGACAAATGTTCACCTTTGTATCGATGAGGTACCCAGATTTACACTTGCAGTTGTACCTAGTTAAATGACCACATAAATGAAAAGAAAATTTTTCTATCATGCATAAGCATGAACTCTACCTTTTTGCAAAGTAGTCGACACGCCAGTTGGAAGAGAAATTCAAAATGCGAAGAACTTCACGACTTCAATCCACTTGTTCAATAACATCAAGCCACCCTTTTCTTGGCTTTGTGACTTGCAACCTTGGGACAATTACTTCCAATCTTAATCTAGTTGTCTGCCAGTTAGGTTATATCTCAAAAAGGTTAATGGAATCTCTTTTTTTATCTTTTGTTGTTTTTATCTAATTATTTATAATTTTGGCAGCTCATAACATTGAAGAAAAGAAGACATGCAAGCACTTTGTTCAACAGGGGCTTGGTCTGGCTTTGGAAGGACATACGATGGGTAGTCATGCACCAGATAAAGTGCCTCTGGTGGTATGCATTACTCGATTAGTCCCTCAGAAAGGTCTTCATTTAATAACTCATGCGATCAAGTATGTTAAAGAAATTGTAAGTTGTTCTCCCTTCCCATCTCTCATCACCCTCCACGATCCGCACACATCTACATGCATGAATTCAGTTTTGTCTTTTCTAATATGTTCTTCCAAGCTTATTACATATGCAGTCAATGGCTATACTTGCTATGTATGGCAGCAAATATATAGTTTCTTCCAGGAAAACCATTTTCATATGTTCCCATGACCCGTTGAAAGCTTAGACCCAGTGATATTTTATCGTCTCCAAGCATGAAAGACTACATATTTAATGCATACTAACAACATAAATTCAAGCTGCCTAGCATAAGGTTTCCAGCCCATGATATGGAACATTACTTAATGACTTCGGATTTTGACCAGTGAACGAGATCTGAAGAATAAGAAAATAGAGGGAAAAAGTAAAATTTTCAATTGTTAAACAATTGAGAGTGTATAAGAATTATGATAGAGAAATCGCTGGCCCAAATAGCTTCTCCTCTAGATTGTTAAAACATTGTACAAGAGGACGTGAAGAAGAATATGAAGGAATTCTTCCAAAATAGGGCAATCAATGGAGTCACAAATTCTACTTTCACACGTCTTAATCCAAATATATATATATATATATCAAATCCTAGAAAGATTAATGATTTTGGTCGCATCAGTTTGGTGTCGATATTGTTACAATAATATCAGCTATCTTTTGCTAAAGTGGAATGAAAGAAATTGCAAAACTATTAAAGGAAAAGAGCAAGTTATTATTGAGTTTTAGGAAACGGAAATGTTCATACAGTAAAACCTCCATAAATGAATGTTCAATGTATTAATAATCTTGCTTAAATAATAAAATTCTTAGGTCCCGACTTGGACCAGTAAACTAAATTAATAACCTCACTAAATTCATAAGATAATAATTTAAAAAATCCATTAATGCCTAACAAATAGATAAAATAATAATTGCTTAAATTTATAAAAGTTCATACTAATACAAATTAACAAACCTTTAATTTGACAACATTTTTTCCGCCTCTTTTTCAAAATATGTATCTAAAGTCCATTTTTTCTTTGCACCCAAACCAAATAAAACTTCATCCCTAATTTTTTTGCAATGCACATACTACATTTGACATTTTTTTTATTTTGTACAAAGTAGTTTTTTAAGGTTGTGACTGCTTGAAATGCATCTTTTAAAGAAATAGTTGGTAAAACATAATTATCATATGGATCATGATTTGGTAGAAAAATGTGTGAAATTTGAATGATTGAGGTCTTAAGTTTAAACTAGTGAAAGTAGAAATTATGTTTCATGTGTAAATGAAATAAATTGAACGGTTAATCTTACAAGATATTAAACTTCGAAACCAATTCATATAAATTAATGTTCCTCTTTAATGTATATATGTGTGTGCCTTTCTGTTTGCTTATATATTAAATTTTGAATTTCACCACATTTAGGGGCCGTTTGATAGAGATTAAAATCGGATTAAAATTGAAAAACTAGCCGTTATTGTTGACTTTTATTAGATGAGTGGGACCCAATAACGGTCATGTTTTCAATTTTAATTGGATTTTAATTCGTACCAAACGGGGCCTTAGTTTTCTGCATTGTATTATAGTAAAATATAATACAAGTTATAAAAATATAAAATACGCAATAAATTAATAACCCTTCTAAAATAATAATTTTTTTCTATCCCAACATTATTATTTTATAGAGGTTTTACTGTAGTTTCATTAGGGTGCTCTTCGTAAGGATTTAAGGGTGTTCAGTTTTTCTAATGTTTTTAATTGGAAAGAGGTATTTTCTAATTTAAGGATATTTGATCCTCAATACAATCTCGTCCTTTAGAAGACTTTCTACGTTACTTACAAAGAAGTGCTGGAAACATTCTCTTGTAGTAGGGTCAGTCAACTGATTCTGTGTGCAGTAAAAAAGCCTTGGCTTCTCATCTTGCAATGAGAGACCTGTCACCAGATGTGTGTTTGGCATAATTTTTCCTTTACAAGGCTACCAGCCCTGGGTGTTCCAAAAAGGAGAGAAAAATTAAAAAAGCTTCAAATATGAATCCAAAAAGAAATGATCCAGTTAATCTATGAAAGAAAGGAAAAGATTAGCAGTAGTAATTTGGCTGGGTGCATTAGTCTTCGGAAGGAACACAATTGAGTCCTATAGTTATTTCTTATTGGCATTAAGTTATATATACATAGCCGTCACCTAATATTTAAGCTTTGGGATGCTGAGGTTCTTAGTGGACTGACTTAGAGATTTCGAGTATGGAAAACCTAGTCATTATTCTCGTATTATGTACGAGCTTGTTAAAACAAAAATATGGGGCATAGAAGTAATTTCGTTATACGGTTGTAACCATGCTAATGTGGCTAATGTGTCTAGCTGCTCATTTTGAGGGCATTATTGAATTACTTTGTCAGTGTTCACTTATAAAGATTATGTCTGAGTTTTAGCTTGAAAACTCTAGTAGCTATTTTTGGGGTTGTTGCAGGGAGGACAAATGGTTGTGCTAGGGAAAGCCTCAGATAGTCGGGTGGAAAGAGAATTCAAAGCTCTTGCAGATCTGGTAATGCATTTCTTTATTACACATGGCAGTTAATGAATTCTTGTCATGAAGCAATTAGATAAACTTTTGCATGTAGATGGTGCTAAAATAATCTACGGTACTGTTTTGGAAAATAAATTGTAAAACGATAAGGTTTTCTCCATTAATGATATTCCAAGTTTCAATCGGACACTTTGCCTTTGTTGCTAATTTCTTCTTCTTTCTTTCCCCTGCTATCTGTAAACGTAGTGGCGGCAGCGCTAGGTTTTCTCTTTTTTTTTTTCTTCTTATTTCTTTCCCTTCTTTTTTTTACTTCTTTCCTCTCAATATCGATGGTTTAGGGTTTTCTTTGTATAAGATGAAAATATGTTCCATATAGTGTTACTTAGTGTTCCACTAAGTCCAAATTGCTATCAAGTCCCTCATTTTCTATTTATATAACATTTAATAATTAATTTCCCATAATTGAAAACTAAACCCCAAAATTCTAATTTAATCGTCTTAACCCATTATTCAATACTCATTTCTTTCTTTGTGAACAATTGATTTTGGTCTATTTAAAATGATTAGTAAAAAAAACTGAAATTTGAAAGACGTATTCACGTACCCCATATCCGAAATTTGGACTTTTTTTTAGTTATATCCCCGTATCCTATATTTTAGAAAATAAAATATTTGACATTTAAATACGTACTCGTACCTGATACTCGGACCCGAGTCCGAGCATCATAGAAGACGCCTACATAATTTAAAAAAAAAAAAAAAACAGCAATGGTAAAACAAGTTGCCATCTGCCTGTTGCATCAATAACACCCCTTCATATGCTTCCGGTTTATCGAACACTAGTGTATATAATAACTCCATATTCACCAACATGTGCCAGAGAATATTTGTTTGCAATAGACCTATCCGGTATACATCCACTTTCATAGGAGTGAGTCTTATGTTTTTGTTATGAACACTAGGAAAAAGAAAAGGAACTACGATGAACAAATAATTTTATACCGATAGTTAAGTCATTTAGATATCATATTGATGGAAGCCATAGCAATTTGGTTTTGCTGTTAGTTATTATATTCTCAAAGGAGAGGAAGAAATAGAAGGAAAAATAGTCGACTTGCTTGGTGCTGGAATAACAATTCAACTGTAAATATACTTATCCATATTTTGCCATTCAGCTTCCCATATTGATATTAACTCTTTATTTTGTTTTACAATAGCAAATCAACTTTTGAATTGTTCGTTGCCATTTTGAATGATATCGAGTAAACCATCACTAAAGGGAGATGAAACAATGCTTGATGCCTTGATAAACCAATCAACTGTCGTGATGATATAGCTTTTAAGTATATCAAATCACGATTCAATATGCACCCTTGCAAGAAATAAGCTATGTAATTTTTTCCCTCTTATTGTCAAATTTATACAATCATCATATCAAGCTCACAAGAGTACTTTTTTTGTAGCATAATAATGGTTCCAGCATCCGGATCCTTCTGATGTATAGGTAAGTTTCCTTCACACCCCAACTTATTCAGCCATCCTTATCTTCTCAGAATCTTCCCAACATCTTGCATTTGTGCTTGGATGCTTATCTAATGTCTTCTCATGTTTACCGTGACACATCATTCTCGAAACTATCTTTACTATCTAAGTGAAACCTACTGAAGTATTGCTACTAAATATCTATTGCATTGTGCAGCGAGGAATTGTCCCACATGCTTTATGCTGCTGCAGATATGGTGTTGGTTCCATCAATATATGAGCCGTGCGGACTTGCTCAGCTGATTGGAATGCGTTATGGAGCGGTATGATCATGTTCTTAGGCAAAGCTATCCCTTAGTTACTACGAGGCATAAAATTATTTGACTCTCACAAGTTAGGCAATTGAATGAAATGCTGGATGATTGTGGGTAGTTAAACTCGTGTTGTTCTAACATATATGTTCATTAGAGGTGCTTGATCTCCAATCATATATGCCTTTGACATTCTCTGTTGAGGAATATCTTGTCTTATCTGCTGCATATACAAATTACAATAGATAGAAAGTTCCAGAAGAAAAACTTCAAGTGAGTTGTTGTTTATGTCAGGTTCCTGTAGTTAGAAAGACAGGCGGTCTTGCGGACACTGTCTTTGACATGAATGATCAGTCACAACCTGAGATTGCAAATGGGTAATTATCTTTTCATTCCATATTCGCCTATTTAGAACAAACATTTTTAGGACCTTTACAGTGCTTCTTGGCTTTTCTTAATTGGGTCAGTCGTCAGACAAGGGTGATTGTGCTCTAGTCAGTTCCTGTGGATGGTGCATCACCATTGACTTTGTTATTTTCAAGATCTGTAAAACACGTGTTGCTTGCTTTTTGGAGGATTGAATAACAAGTTGACCTTTTACTGCCATGCTTTTGATCAAGAGGACTATTGAAAATGTTTATGCATTGAAGCCACTACCCTCATGATTTACAAGCTATTCACACATCTAGAACAAAACTGAAGTACTTGTTCTTTGGGTTTCATTTTTCTTGCAGATTTGTTTTTGAAGGAATTGACGAAGCATCTCTGAACTGGGCCCTAGACCGTGCGTTTTGTTACTATTGTGAAAGTAAGTTTTGCATAATTTTGAAATAACAATGCTCGAACAAAGCTGTTTTCCCTCTCTTGCTCTTTTTCTTGTTGTCATGTCCAATTTCTGTGTCTGTCACTCAAAATATTGTGTGTGTGATGAATTGCTTTATATTCTCATACACAGAACAATGTTTTTCATCGACCTAGTTCTCCAACTAATTATTTATGGAGTACTTTAATGCTACGTGGTTCGAGCCATGGGCGTATTTGAATTCAGGGAACGTGTCAAAGTTTCGAGTTCAAGTAAACCCAAAATATCCGTTTGAAATCCAGACACAGCATGTCGTAATTCTTATTTCTTATTTTAGTTTTCAAGTAATCTAACCAACTACAGTCTCACATTTGTATGCATATCTCTCAGGCTTAAATTTTTTCGGCTTCTGCAAATAAAATATTTACTTTATGAGATGTTGTGAACACCTTATTGACACCAACAAATGAATAACATAAACGTTATGTGAACACCTCATGGGAGATCTCCATTCTTAATCAGGGTTTTTGATTGTGGTTTTGATGCAGAACCTAATGAATGGAGTACCATTGTACAGAAGGTCATGGGCATCGATAGTAGCTGGAATAATACAGCAGGGAAGTACATTGATCTCTACAACTCCATAAGAGTAAGAGAGTGGTGAACTTCAGAGCCAACATTATTAAGTCCTTTCCGAGTGAACATGTCGCTATCGTGGAAGCTGTGGATTCAAATCTGAAAAATTAAACTTTAGAAGAGTGTTGGGGTATGATGGAGCTTGGGTAAACCAAGAGCTTGTATATAGAGCACTATTGTGTGCATAGAGCAGGGTTTTGCTCTTTGCAAGGTGCTGCAGTAGTTGATACCATTAATCATGTTGAAAAAATCTTTGTAAGGAAAGGATATTGCTCATCAACTTTCAATCTTTTAAAACGTTGCCATTAATCGTGTTGAGATATTTTAGTTATTTATTTTACATCAACTCAACTTAATTTCAACTAAAAAGTGTTGTTAAATTTCACTTATAAGTAAACTTTCGCTGCTTCGACAAACATCTTTCCAATCTTCTTGTGTGCATCTGGCGAAGTTCATTCCCGCAAATGATCATACTTGACGTGAACTCCTAAAATTAAGAACATGGTGAAGCTGTACGAAGATATGACTGTTATAAGAATGCTAGCTGCTACATGAACACGGACAAGAGTATGCCAAATGAATCGGGTTAGTTAAAAGCTAAACAAAATTTTACTGAGTGACGCGGAAAATAAAAGCATGCTACAAAAGAAACTCAGGTTTCACGTGTATTGAAATGAAAACATAATTTGCTCCAAAGGACTAGCAAGAAAAACACCAAAATACACGTACAAATCTGTAAAGATCACAATAATGAGTGACCTGTGGAAGTGATAACTGGTTGATATTTGCATGTTTGGTGGAGAGTTCTAATATAAAGACATGCATGTAGACAAACCCAACCATGCCCCACCACACCCTTCTACTAGCTACAAGTTTGGGGCTGGGTGAGGCGTTTCAAGGTTTGTATACATGTATGTGTGTGTAATATTCAACATTCAACCACCTTTCGTGTTATTTCTCAAGGTTTAGAAGGGTGTATAATTTTAAGATGAGCTAAGGATACAAAACATTCAAATATCAAACCTGTTACCACTTCCACCCTCAAAAAGTAGAATGCATATGCCTATAATCCATTTGCTTCATTCCTTCAATAAATTGCCACCCATTTTGGAGCTTTTACAGGCTGCTGCACAGCAGTTCAAAATAATTGTCTTGAACTAAAACTAAAAAGAAAATACCAAAAGTACAATCAGCAAAGCATCAAGCTAGCAAGATCCACAACCCTCCTTGAATTATATGATTAAATGCTACCTACTTTTGGAAGTAACAACTAACAATTGAAGGGGAAAGAAGTATTAGGACTGTCACAGATGTTCGCCACTAATCCCAACTCCGATAGAGAGAGAGGAGAGAGGAGGGGGGGGGAAGAGAGAGAGAGAGAGAAATAAATAGAGAGGGGGTCTCAGGTGAAACATAATACAACCTCAAAGAACCCCGTGAGCAACGTCAAATTTTACCCAACTGCTTCAGCTCAAGACCACTGGCTACTCCAATTCTGTTTTGGGCAGTGTTTTACCACTGCCCAAACGGAGTGTGTCAGCCAGATTATCCGACAGTTGATTTATTGAATCAGCAGCAGAGAGAGGAGCAGCTGTATTTCCAGATGAAGTGGCTAGCTGTTTGACCTTCCTTTCCAGCAAGGATTTCTCTCGCTCATCATAGTAGGTAAAATCGTCGAGGAGGGATGACTCAGCATTATGGTTCTTGAAAATTTTTAAAATTTCAATTCCTTGTTCCAGTTTCACCTGAAAAGGATGATTGATCAACAAAATATAAGTTTGGTGGGTGCAAGCATCTAATAAACCTTTCAAACTAGTCATGATGGGACCAATTAGGAGTTTGGGTAAGCATATTATTTGAGTAATGCTATTTAACACCACTAGTGTTAAAGCAACAGTCTAGGTGGCACTAATGTGACATTAAATGAGATGTACGATTAAATGACTCACTTAATTGCACCTCTCATTGTGCTTATCGCATCACACCACAAATTGGTGTTGTGGTGTTGTAACATCACTGATGCTAGATAGCATTATTCATATTATTTTGTCAAATTGAAAGACACACAAACACAATTACCAAGTACTGAAATATAGTAGTTGAAGGCAGGGAAAAGAAGAGAAAATGCGGCCGGGGGGGTTGAGAGAATATTGAGGGAGAATTCTTAGATTGTATTTAATGTCAAAAGTGTTAACCCTCTATATATAGGATTTAAACAAACCTAATTTAAATAGGAAACTAAGGAAATAAAACCTAATTTAATTTAAACAAGAAAATTACAATCTGAATAAAAAGGAAAAATTAAATTACAATCAACTGAAACAAAAGTAACATCTAAAGATTTTTATGCCAGGTCTTCAAAAAATATATTGCCCTTCATTAAAAATGTTCCAGCTTATAAGCGGTTAAAGATCATAACCAAAGGTTGAATTAAGTTGCAACAAGGTGCAATTTTTTTATTTTTCCCCTTTTTTCCAGATAAAGATCAAGGATATTATTGATAAGTTTTAAGGTATATAAGAGGGGAGATAAAGTGAAGCACGCAGTGCGCCAAACTACCAAAGCTCTAACTGGCCAATAAGAGGGCCTGTTCTTGTAACTAAGAAACACCATGAGGGCGAAGCAGACCAAAATGTGTTGACTGAGAAAGTGTTTGGGAAGAAAAGTGACAGATTTGTTAATAGAGTAAAACACGGCAATTCAAGTCGCAGAAGAATTTGCATCATTTTCTTTCAGTAAGTGAAACCCGTCTTGATGATCAGCTCCGACTACAATGAACAGGTGCTCTAGAGCCGAAGATGAACGGGGCTAATCGATCTACCGAAGTTGTGGGATGTAAAGATACATCGGTAGGGGAGCATTCCTGCCTAGAGGCAAGCCACCAAAGGAGCATGTAATGGACAAAGTGGAAGCTAGAACGTCGGCTTGAGTAACTCAAACCCTGAAAACCAATGGTTCCTCCCGTCTAAACGTAGAGACAACTTCTACACGGAATTGATGTGATTCAAATTTTCCTTTGAAAATGAAAATAGAATACAGGACTTGAACCACAATGAAGTAGACAAGCAATGCTCACAAAGATGTATTCATGCAGGCACTGAGATACAATTGACAATCAAAAGATAATGCTAACAATATTCAGGAATTTAAACATAAATCAATGTTTAAATTGAATTCACGTTGCTTTCAAAGAAGAAGATTTATAGAAATAAAGTATTATGAAAGACACTGATACCTCTTGGGAGTCTCGGCTGTGAGTAACAGGCTTGTTGTCGTTATTGTCAAGAATTATGTGGCGGAAGATACTGTTGGGTACATCTTTAATGATATGCCATTTAACAGGAAACTGCCCATTCCATCTATCTTGCTGCCAGTACTTGGCATCATTGTCAAAATCAACAGGTCCAACCATCTCAGCTACCCCACAAAACTGTCCGCTAGCATTAACCTGCAGATTGTTAGAACCACCAGATTTAACCAAGTGTGAAATGAGCAAAACAACAACGGCAAAAAGTACCTGAATGCAAGCTCTATTTGACAAATGCTTTAGTGCATACAAGATCAATGACTGAATTATATGCTTTACTAGTTAAAACAAATAAGTCAAATAACTAGATACAATGTGAGACTCGCACCAAAAATAGTATAAACTTCGAGACACGGAGAGGTAGATCAAGCAAAATAGGAAGGTGTTTGGTGAAGATTAAAATTAGATTTTTAGTAGATTATGATAAAAGTTTTTGAAATGTGTGATTGAAAAGTTGTGGGACCCATGAAAGATGTTAATATTGATTGTTTGACTTTGACTTGGATTAAATTCATATTTTAATCCAGACCAAACAGGGGCTAAAATTATGGTATTACCAAGAAAAATTTATAGTGGCACAAATAATGGGTCAAAAGCAACAGAACAGGCCCAAAAGCAATCAATGCCTAGATTTAGTACATGTAGAAGTATCAAAATGAAACAGAGATATTTTCAAGAAAAAAAAAAAATGAAACAGGGATGGAAGGGAAAGGCCAGCTGAGACTGCTAGCTCAGAAATGTAGTATTATAGACGATATAATATGCCCAATAGAGATATAAGAAAGTTACAACTTACTTTTATCATTAAGCAATAAAAAATCATGCGGACAAACTAGAAGTTAGAATCACTACTGGATTAAATGCTTATTCAGCAGACATGTACAACTACAATTATTAGGGCGGAAGCAGTTTCTAATTCGTTTGTGCCAGCTCTAATTTTCATTCAAGGTAATTTAATTACAAGCAAGTGGAGATTCGCTAACATTTTGTCAGTTAGGAAGTTTGAGAAACTTACTGAGAAAAAGAGGAAGACCAGACAAATTCCATTGATTTCCTTTGCTTCACGATAGGCAGCATCAAGTTTTCTGTTTCCAAGTGATGTGCTGGCCCAAACATTGTATTTAATACTTCTGTGAATATTGTCTTCACTGAAGGACTTGATGACAAAAAATCTTGCATTTTCATAGTCTGTATTGAAATCTGGGGCATTGATCTGACTAATATCAAAGCCAGAAGTAGATTCAACATCTTTATAAACACCTGAGGATGTGCCCTCTCCAGTTAAACTTTTGCACGTAGCCTTTGAAAACCTTGGCCCTCGATTTCGATCACTGGTGATACCAAATGTGTCGGATGAAACACTGATAAAGTCTCGATCCTTTTCACGTCTTCCACCCTTTCCAGTAGAGAACTGGTTCCGATTAGGAGCCAACCCGCGCTGGTAAGAGCCAGCATGCGGATAACGTCTAGCTGAGGAGTTTGACGTCAATCCATAACCTTGAAATGATGTCTGCAATTGAAATATTAGCAAGCAATTAAATATCAAGGCGTCTAATCGGGTTAATTGGTTTCACACACTCATTAAACGTCCATTAGCGTATCTATCCAACCAGCCATCATATCATTGTCAATGAAAGAAGGCCAACATTTAATATGTCAAAAGAAACTTATAGATGAAAGATGAAGATATATGTTGTTCTTTTAAAAGTACAAAATGTTGTTTTATAAATCATAAAATAATGAAAGAATTACGCGTTTCCCATGCATATTAATTAGCGAGCAAGAAATATTGACTAGATTTCTGTAAACCTAGAGATAAATTGCCAAAATAGAAACTGGAGAATCATCATGCCAATCGGATGGAACCATGCAAAATGACATAAAGATAAACTAGAAAGTATCCCAATTGACTTTTATTTAATCATCCCTTGTGCCTTGAGATAAAAAGCATCTTCTTTCGCATCTAATCTACTCAAACTCAAAGTGAGCCAGAAGTTCTTTATTCTGGTATCCATGATAGCTGTAAGATACTAAAGATTCTATAAAAAAGTTGGTCGAAATTCATTTGGAGTAACTCAATGCAAGCAATACAACAGTCACCGTGACAATTAAAATCCAACATAATTTCGTCCTTCGTGCATTTATATAACCCACCTGTGCAACATTTTGCTCGTATGAACCAAGTATGCCAATTGATTGGGGATATACAGTCCCAGCTGCCAATGGAGACATGAACTTGCCTGTGTCTAAGGAGCTTGAATGATTTGGCAGAGATTCACTAGATCCAAAGTCGCCCGGAAATTTGTAGGGACCAACTCCACTACTTCCAGAAATATCTCCTCCACCAAAAGCTCCAAAAGGCACATAGAATCCTGGCCCAAAAAGTGCATTGTCCATAGGATTTTCTTGGCCACTAATTTCTGATGGCATCAGTTCTGACTGAGAAACAGGAAATGCTGAAGTAACATGGGGCAGACCAGGAGAAACTGGGGGTGGATAGTAAGGTGACGACACAGGCATTTGGTGTGGAGAGTACAGCTGTCCATCGAACATTATTGGAGACAGGGGGCTAGGAAGAGGAGAAAACTGCCCATATGCCATCTGGGAATCGAAGCCATAGCCAGTAGGAAAGAAGAGTGGCGGATTATCATTGTACATTGCCTAAATAAGGTTCAATACAATAGTCAGCTTATAATGAACTCTATATAGCAAATTGAAAATACGGACAAGAAAAACTATTTATACCCACCGGAGGTATGACATGTAAGTTATTGACATTAACATAGTTAGAATGCTCATCCCAGTTACCAGTGCCATTGTCATAACCTGGACCAATGCAAAGGTAATATAAAATTACATAACACAGGAAGCACTAAGACAAATATCATTAAAGCAAAGCAACAAGATTGTGCTTGAACCAAAAAACCAATGTCTGGTTTCATTCAAAATCTTTCTTGCTATGAGTAGATACAAAAGTAGAACAAAAGTATTGAAGTTCATTTGCCTTCACAACCTTACATTAGTTACATCTCTCCCAGAATTGTCTTTTAATAAATCATTGAATATATTTACTAGAGAGTGGAAAATGACCACAATTAAATGAAGTACATGAACTTCCAACTAAAAGGTCATCATTTAGAAATACAAGTTTACAATACATTATGTAGCTAACGGTGATAAAAGCATCTCTAAGAAACTATTTATTTCTAAAGAGCATCTTACGTATGATAGAAAGCATCTTTAAATTTAGATAGCCAGTTTTTTTACGCACTCCAACAAGCTCTATATTTTGGCTTTTCATTTTGCTTTTTCTTAAGAAACATTTATTGATCTCTCTTTATATTTTATTTAACATAATTTTTTATATGTCGATTTACCAATCAATTTAAATGTGGTTTGAATAATTTGAAAAGTATAGTATTGAAATATGTGATTTATTAAATGCAATCATTGCATATAAACAATAAAGAATGAATTTGGTTCTCTAAATTTGAAGAGTTAAACTCACTCTCTATTTTAAAAAGTTAAAATAGAGAGTCTACTAAAGCTCATTTTAAGTATTATCTCTTTTTTTATTTAGAGAATCTCTTGGAAATGCTCTGAAATGCTGCAATATTCTGGCCAAAATCATATTCTATAATAATTCACAATTTAATAGTGAAGCTTCAAGCCACCGCTACCAATGATAAGACAATATAATTCACAAGGAAATTTATGTTCTCATAATTTGCCTATTAATTCTAGATATTCTTCCAAGCAAAAATCACAGAAAAAATAAAATTGTGATCACATAAGCGAGAATGATTGTCTATGGTCACCGTCTGATGATGGGTGTGTTTTTGCATGAAAGAAAACATATTGTCATTATAAAGCAATGAGATTAGCAGCAAATTTGGAACAAACCTCCGTAATAAATGCCCTGGTCCTGCGGAGTATAAGCATTGTAATGATACATAGTGCTAAGAGCCCCACTAGTTACTGAGGTTGCAGGCTGATCTTTAGTGTTTTCTGGTGCCCTAGATATGGCTGCGTCAGGAGAAGGGTTTGCAGAAACAATCTTTTCATCTTTCGGCGAAAGTGGCTGATAATAGATTCAAAAGAGTGTACCGATGAAATACATTACCTAACCTAATTAATAGATATACATAAAGGGAGAAAAGGTAAGGATGAGTTTATTGCATACCTGTTCTGCCACGTTATGCAGATCAGCTGCCCTGTCACCTGCATCCACCAAAGCAATCCACATCTTGTCAAAATGCAGAACAAGAAAAATAAAAAAATTCTCTAATTTAGGATGTTGCATGAAATTGATCTACAAAGAACTCTATTTATCTGAATTTTTATGCATTCTGACCAATAAAAAGCACAATAATTTTCAGCTGTTATTATAATCTAGTCCACTAGAGAAAAATCCCCCTCATGAAAGAAAAATGGAACTCTGAGCAAAGCCCGATTTAACAAATTTACCCATGTTCAATTCAAAAACCGTGCGTCATAAAATTCCATAGAGAATGCTCCTTTTGTATATAATCTCAAAACCAGATTGGAAGCGTGTAACAAGAAAATCCCAAATCCTAACATAAACCCTTCCACTCCGAATGCAACATTCCTCGGTACAAAAACAAGGAAGTCCCAAACAATATAATCACGACTACAAAATACACACACATATATCAATGTGAACGAACCGGAAGATAGGGCGGAGGCGAATCCATCGAGGCTCTGTTGACTTGCGTCTTCCATTAACACCAATTGAATTGAGTTCAAATCCAATCACAAATCGAAAAGTAAGACGAATGAAGATTCAGATCTATTCTATTACAAATTGAATACAAAAAACAGTATTTGAAATAAATAAAACGAATTCGAATGCAACTTTTTGCAAAACAAAAATAAAATGAAAAGAACCCTAATTTCTTCTGTAATTCTAGATATTCTTCCAAGTAAAAATCACAGCGAGAATATAAAATTGCAGATAATCAAAAAAGGCAAAAGATTTGCTTCGCGGGAGGGTTTGAAAATAAATAGACAATAGAGGGTTTTAGACAACGCTATTTGTGTATATATGCTACCCCTACCCCTACCCCTACGCACCCATGCCTAATTCATCTTTTTGAGATTCACAGGTCAGATGTCACAATATACAGTTAATAAAAATATATACACAGAGGGATGACAAAAAAAATTAGGGTATTATATTTTTTTATTGGTTGCACAAAACGCTTTCTTTGTTTTGAGCAAAACAAAAATATACTCATATTTTCCTTTAAAAAGGGAAAATTATGTATATTTTCAAAAGTTGAAAAATATTTTCAATGAAAAAAATAACAATTAAACGGGTGAAAAATTGACAATTTTCACGAAAAATAAATGTAATTAAACACAACTTTAATATTTTTAGTCATTGCTTATTATAACACTTATATCCCTAGAAGTATTTCATGTCGTTCTTATACTCAAAGTTTTCATTGGCTAACACATTTTGTATTTGATAATATTCTTATGTCCTAAAGTTCATTGAACTGGCGTTAAACAACTTATTTTTCTTCATATTTTTAATAAATAAATAAATAATACGAAAATATTTTTTCCTTATTTAAAAGCAGATATTTTTTATATAAATTATTATCAAATACGATGCGTACTAACTAATGGAAAATTGAAAATAAGAATTTGACGAAAAAGTTAATGAAATAATTGCTATAATAAGTAAAGATTAGGAAATTTAATTATAATTAAAATGTGATGTATTAAATAAAAATTATGGTGATAATATAACCACCCAAATATTTAAAGCGAAGAGTGTTGCATTTGGACCTTAACATTCAAATAGGAGGAATTTAGCCCCCCCAAACTTTTTTAACTTCCTCCCTTAGCCCCAATAGACCACCGTGAGCATGTGACTTAGTTTTTGAGGGGCAAAAAGAGAAATAATAAATTCTAGTGAAAATGGATTGAAAAAAGAATGAATTAAAAAAATTAGGGCATATTCTCTTTGATGTTTTCAGACCATTTTCAGTTTTCAACTTTCGAAAACATTGAAAATATGTTTACTTACTTATTTTCAGATTCGAATTTCCAAAAACAAGTTTAAAATTTACAAAGAAAACGGAAAATACAAAAAAATTGTTTTGTCTGTTTTTAGTTAAAACCAAGCCAAAATCTCAAAATGCGGAAAACGACCAAATTTTGCCAATAGCAGGATAGCTTAATTGGGAGAGTCGCATAATTTTTTAAGGTCACGAATTCGATTACGTTTCACCGCAATTCAACACAAAAGAATTTTCTTTTTTATGCACAGTATAAAAATTTTCAAATAAATTAGTAGGTGGCTGAGATTTTAAACTGAATCACCAACATAGAATTTCAATGTCTTAACAACAATGGTAGATGCTTTTACTTTGTTATATAAGTAAAAGAAATATATATATATATATATTGAATAATCAATTTTTCAATTTTTGTTGATTTTTGGTTATGTACGATTTTTTTGGTAGTTTTTTTTTTCTGTTAAACTTTGAAATTTGTTAAAGTGTATGTTCACAATGAAATTTATGATTACGCAATTATGATAGTTGTTTTGATAAAAAAAAAAAAAAAGTCATTTGAATAAATTCTGATGCAGAATCAATAGAAGTGGAAGAATGAGAGAGAGAAGACGCAAAGGAGAAAGAGACGAGAAGGGGAAGAAACGTGGCTATGGCTATTCTCAAAGTTAATCAATTATTCAACTATCGAAACTGTAATGTAAAACTTGTTTAAATAGGGAAAACATAGCTAGGGTTTGGGCCAACCCATTAATACAAGTCCAATAATAATAAAATAGAAAAATAAACGACAAGGTCCAGTAACAATAAAATAAATCCTAACGACAATAAAATAAATCTCTAGGAATCTCATGATGTCCGCATCAACTCTCTCGGGGTGGAAGAGAACTCGA
>CAIGRQ010019791.1:0-12946 GCA_903798375.1 Fraxinus sp. D2006-0159 | reverse complement strand
AAGATAACTTCGATCATGCTAGAAAACCGTGTTGGCATTGGTGTCCCATCCCCTTTGGGTACATGAGGATTTTGATAATTTTTCTTAAAAATAAAATCTCCTCGCAAATGTATCGAATTTCAGATAGAATATTGTGTTAATCCCTTGTAACTACTTCTCAAGCTCTACCGAGCTCAGGACTATCCGAAGCCGATCATTGTAACTATTTACAGTTGACAAAAGCTAAAAATGCTTGTAGGGCTTCAATGAAATATTACTACTCGAAAACAAGTTCCATATTCTTCAATTATCAAGGCTTATTTGTTACCAAATCCGATCAAATTGGCTTCTAAACTGTCACTTTCATCTTCACTCGACAGGTCTATTTTCTCTCACGCACATTCACACACTTTATAGATAATCAATTAGGACAAATATAGTCTCGAGACTACAGTTGCTGACCCTTTTGAGTTTTGTCCACAAACTGGTCTATCATTTGGAATCTATTCAATTCCATTTGCCTTAACAGACTCATCACATGCTTCCTACATGGTGCCAGTCCCTTTTCTGTTTGAAAATCTCTTTACTTTTAATTGAATTCTCGAACAAATTCAATTAGAATTTACTCATTTAGGACACTCTTTAGAGTACATATTAGAATATTATGCTTTCTCAAGTGATGTTACTTGTACGTTTTGTCCATCCATGGTTCTCGAAATTGATAGTTCGTTCAATTGAGACCACAAGTTACGGCAAGTTTGAAGAAAAAAAAATAATAATCCTTTTTTATCGTTTATATTCATTACTGTGCATCTAACATGTTAGTACGTGTATGACTTTCTGATAAAAAAAACCCATCATGGCATGTCTTGAATGGGAAAAAGTGTCGAAATTGAGGTGGTCAGGACCATCTCACCTGTCATTTTTTGTGCACAAGACTTGGTGGGTCTTGTCCCTCTTAAATAGGATGAGTATTATTTTTCTGGAAAGTGGAGGATTATGTATTTTGCACTCAACTATGCAGAAAAGAGGTTTATATAATTGAAGAGAAGGATTGGATATTGTTTATGTGCACAAGTTTGAGTCACTTTAGGATGATGAGTGAATTTTGATTTGTGATTCCATACTTAGATTAGATACCACAAAACAAATATGTTTATAAAACTCAAGTTGACGTTCTATTACGTTTGAATTTTGTGTTGGTGCTCATTTTGTGGTTGAAATGATCCACTTTTAAATTGTCGTGAAATTTACTTGATGTATAGATTCAATTAATTTGAATGACTATAAAGAGACTCCCACCAATCGTCTAATGTACAATTCACCATTAACAAAATTCGATACCCCAAAAACCTCTCTAACATCAAAGTCGAATCCTGTCTGACAATGACCATGTAAACCAATAGCAATAACTAGCCAATTTCTTGGAAAAGTAACCGAGAATAGAACATGAAAAAGCGTTGGTCTTCTAACGTGACGAGTAGACAAATCAAATAACACTAACATGCTCCATAAATAAGAAAATTCAACCCTCCACGTGACATGCTCGATGTTCACAAAATTGAGAATACAAAAAAATGATTAAGCTTCCTTTGAAAATTACTTTAAAGTCAAATATTAATTTAAATCATATATTCATAACTACTGTGATTTTTCCTCTTTGTAAATGGAGGGTAACCCAAATTGAACTGATAGACCTTGCAAAGTGTATGCACGAGGGAGAGAGAGTGAAAAGGTAGAAGCATCGCTTTCATGCAGCAAATACGAATAAAGTGTAGATGACATCAGATTGGTATGTGAACAGTGAGTTCTAATCATTTTGAATATGGAAATCCGATAAGTCATAGCAAAACTTATATTCTTTCTTCAACTACCCTTCTCGTGCCAAAATGGTTAAATTTTACTTGTTCTAGCCCCCGTTTGACACTCATTAATTTTTCATTCTCATTCTCATTCTTCATCTCAACCACACATTCTTCAAATAAAATAATATTACACACAAATAAAAAACTTTTCATCACTTTTTCACTACAAATTCTCACATCAATCACTATTCTAAAATTTTTTTTTCCCTCAAAATGGGTTTCAAACAGGGGCCTAATTCCATGTAGAGATAAATGTATTGTGGTGACGACTCAACACGACTTGTATTGTTGTGGCAAATTTTTTTGCATCGTTTCTTGCTGTCACGTTGTTTTTGCGACTTCAATATTTGTGAGGATTGTGGCCAATTCGTCACGAGTAGTACTTACGATTCTCTTGCAGGGTAACTATTTACTCATAGAATATTCCACCTACAAAGATAGACAGATCTACAGCCCTTGATTTATATTAGGTCCATTAATAGCTATTTACTAAAAACTTTAAAAATAAATAAGAATATAATAAGTTTTAGAGAGAGAATCAAATTTTCAATTCTCCCCGTTTATTTACTGCATGCAGTTAAATTAACAAATTGAAAGCTAATGACGAGTTTACTATCTGTTCAAATAGGCTGTGAACTTATCTGCAGTAACATCTTATTAATTAAAAATTTCAAACAAACCTCTTATTAATTAAAGTGGTGCAGTTTTGTAATTCAGCCCTTGTTTGGGCTCCATTTTAATGAGTTTTTGGGAAAAATGTATTTTGAAATAGTAATGTTTTGGATAATGTGTGCAGTGGTGGACGCAGATATTTTAAGTTAGGGACACAATCAAACACTGTATAGATCAAATGCTTTGTTCTTGAATTTTGAATGATTCATATTCGGAAAAAAAAAATGAAGATTTACGTTTAAAAAAATTCATTCATTAATTTTTTTTGCTCATCACAAGAAAATGTTTATTTACGTTTAAAGAATTTATAATGTATTTGATACAAACAAACAACTCAAGTAATCAAAAAGAAAAACATTAACTAATATTCGATACTAATAATAAATCAAACAAACACAATTCGTTAAATATAAGTCAATTTCGACACAGTCATTTCAAACACATTCTATATACATAATTAGATAGGAGAAAATGCAAATTTAGGTTCGAATTAGTTAAAATTTTGATTGGAAAGTGAAGATTTATAGTAGATGTGATAATTTGTAAAGAAGTTATAGATAAATTTTAAAAATTAGAAGGTTAAAATTTTGGTAAAAAGCATGAGTAAGATAGTCCCGAGAGAGTAAGAGAAAAGAGAAAACAATTCAAATTTATTGTGATTTTGCTCTTGTCTGGTGCCAATTAAAATAATATTTTTAGTTTATTTTGATAAAAATTGAAAAGTTGTGGATTTTATGAAGTATGTTAGTAAAATAAATTGTTAACTTTGATTTATATTAAATTAGGTTTCAATTCATACCAAATAGAGTTTTATATTAAAAAAAACCCTAAGGTTGGGAGTAACCCCAGGACCCCCTGTGTCTGTTCCTGAATGTATGGTTAAAAAAAAAGAAAATTTTTGGGTTTACGTATAATATTAAGGGAAAATTGTAGCCACGATACCAAACCTTTAAACAATTCACACTCGCAGTCCAAATGGACGGTTCTCGTTAGTTTGATTGTTAGGTGACAAAAAATTTACGATCTGACCAATTGTTAACTAATTCTTAAAGGGCAAAATGATAACTTTTCCTTTTTTCATATAAAAAAACTAAAATCAAATAATAATTAAATCAAACCATCCCCATCATCTTCCACAACAATCCAACCCCGTCACATCCCATCCCATCCCATCCGATCCAATCGAAATCTTTACCCCTACCCTAAAATCCAACTATGGCTACCCATCGTTGCCCAAATCCACCCACAACCATCGCCACCACCATCGAATCCACCACGTCCACCACCTCTAATACCATCTTCTTCACTGTCAAATAGAACCCAAATGAGAAATCAAAATCAAAATCAAAATCGAAGCCACCACTACCTCGCCTCAAAGTCGAAGCTATTACCACCTCCACTTGCAATGGCAAGCTACTCCTGTGTGCATATGAAATTAACTCAAGTTATGACCATCTACTATTCTCGAGTTCAATTTGTGACTGCCATTTCGCTATAAATGACAAGACATTTCTTCTCTGATTTTAAAAATTTCCTTCGAATTTTGTGCGGCAATTCATTTGCTGATTTTACAATTTCTGCTGTTATAGTTGGAATTGACCCTAGATTTGAAGGATCTGGGATAGAATAAGGAGATTTAGCTCAATTGCACTATCAATTTGGTGGACGTTCTTTGAGTTTGTGGTAGAAGTGTTTGGTGGTTGTGGTTTGTAGGAGGGGATGGGTATGTAGTGGTGGTGGTGGTAGTTCATTTCCCAAATCGATTTCTGCAGATTCATTGAGGCAAGGTGGTGGTTGCTGTAAATTTAGTGGTTGTGGCAGCTGTAAACGGTGACAATGGGTAGAATAATTTTGGTTTTAAGGAGGGTGGGGTTTGGACGGGGATGGTGGTCGTGGTGGGAGATATGGCGACGGTGGTGGCTGGATGGTGATTGATTTTTCGTGGGGTGAGGTGGGGTGGGGTGGGGTGGGGAAGGAGAAGAACAATTGTTTTTTTTTTTAATTATTTTTGAGATTTTTAATTCATTTTTTAAACTTATTTGGTGGAAATTGTGTGTAATTTCGAAACTGCCCTTGCCTATTTGGTGGAAATTATAATTTTTTTTTTAATTTCTGATGTCAACTAACGGTTTTCGTGGTTAAGTGGACGAAAACCGTCCATTTGAACTCCAGATGAGAATTGTTTAAAGGTTTGGTACCGTGGGCTCCACAAAATAAAGGTTTGGGCAAAGTCTGCAAAAAATTAAAAGGTTTGGTTCCGTGGCTGCAAGTTTCCTAATATTAATTTATTGAAAAATGTATAATTGAAAATAAATAAGAGAAATATGCCCAAATTGACTTGGTTCCAAACTCGTATGAGATTACTACTACTAAGGTAATTTACAAAAAAAATTAGACCAAATTAATAGAGAGTAATAGATTTGGTACTTGTAGGATTTCAAAATGAGTAATGTTATTTAGCTTCTCCAAAGTTGTAACCACAATTTAGATGGCACACAAGCTACATAGCATTATATTTTTATGATTGGGAATCAAGGATGTCTTGAATATATCAAAACTTTTGAATACAATACATAAATGCACTCGTGCACTCTTGGAAAACATCAAAATCATTAATCCAGTCAAAGGGAGAGTAATTTTTGGTGTAAACTATGTCAAATCGGCCATAATTTTTGGATTTTTCTTCATAATTACACCAATTGGAGGTAATTAGACAATATTATAGAAATACGTAAAAATCAAAAAGGGTCAACCAAGTTGCACGAGGGAGGGCCCTCTCATTCAAACTTAACTTCCAAGATTATTTGTGTAAAACAAGATTTTAAGTTCTCGACATGTACTAGGATGTCTTCCAACGCACAGAGGCGGGAATAAAATATATGTTTATTTTATCAAGTCCAAATTATAATTAGCAATTTGTTAAATCGATCAGCTTTTGATTCGGGATTTGAGTGTGATATGAAAATTCGAGAGGTTTATGGCCAATTGTTTGAGGAGTGTTTTAAATTGAAAAAAGCGAATCGTTTTGCTTTTTAAAAATTTAATAAGCATGAATTAGAAAAAGAGAGCATTGTAATTAAAACTCTTATAAATGATCTTGAAAAATCAAATGCGCAACTTAATCATTCTCCAACGAATCTAAGAAGATTGATGACACAATAGACCTAAATAAAATATATGGGAATAAAAGAAGTGTATGCTTTAATGAAACAAATTCTCACATTACTTCTTCTTCTTCAGAAGTCTAAGGTTCAAGACTTAAAACCTAGAGTTGCTTTTATGTTCATCCTCACATGTGTCCATTGTGATAAGATAGAACATATAGGACCAAAGTGTCCCTAGCTCTTGAATAGAAACATGACCTAGAAGGTAGGCGTTCGAGGACTAAAACCATCTGTACAACATAAGTTCCTCCACCTAAGGTCCAAAATTTAAAATCTAGAATTGTTCCTAAATTTATTCCCACATGTCATAATTGTGGAGTTTGAAGTCACATTAGACCTAATTGTCGTAAGTCCTTGATTATGAATAACAATCAAGATCTAACCACTTGTGTAAGTTTTTTGACTAACCAAGTGAGTCACTTGACTGATTTGATGATTTAGTTTACTAAGATTACATTTTCGTCTGAGAAGATTTGGGCCAGAGGAATGATGTTGGAAGTCAAAGTGATGTTGTTAATTACAGTATTGCTCGCGTTGCTTTTCATGATAAGAGCACTTGTGTACTTTATTGAGTATATACTTACGTTCATGCATCTATATTATTAATGATATCTATATATTTATGCATGCACATCCATTCATTATATCTAAAAAGTTTCCTTTTACTTTATTCCTTATTATAAAAAAAATGATGAAAATGAAAAAAAAAAAAAAAAAAAAGAAAAAAAGAAAAAAAATTTTTTTTTTTAATAAAAAGATTTTCTTTTTTGAACATGCTATTTTGCTATTTCATAAAAGTAAATTAAATTTTCATTAATTTATTTAGAACTTGTTTGGAGAATTTGATATACGTTATTTTATGTATCTTATGCACTTCCCTTGTGAATGGGTTTTGACTGTGTTTGAGGTTTGGGTTGACGATCTTCTGTGTGGTGAATTGACTTTAAATATGGAATGACCTTTAAAAATGTGTCATGTAGAAAATTTAATGAAGTCTTGTTTGCACATAAAATTTGAAAATTTGAAAAAAATAAAAATACATATATATGTGCTCACGGATAGGGAGAGAAAAAATGTATACAATTAATTATGAGCTTTTTGATTTATAAAGGTCATATTAACATTGGGCTTGACTTCATAATTTGAAGAATATATTCAATTAGCATTGATTCTTTGCATGTCATTTCTCATTGATTTAATGTTTTGAAACTTGCTTAATTATATAAGTTTAATGACACTTTTTACACATGAATGACTTGTACAATTTACTCCACTAGGTTTAACATAAGCTATGTGGGAAAAATTTTATTGTTTATGAACTATGTATGTATAAGTAAACAAATAATTGTTCATAACGATAAAGTTGAAAATCTATGAAAAAAATAAAAACAAAATAATAGGTCTCAAATTGGAATTTTTTGTTCTCCTATCACATATGTTTGCATAATTTTTTGCATCATTATATATGTGCATATTTTTGTTCTTATTCATCTCTGTGTTTGATATGATTATTATTTGTCTTTCCTTTATTATTCGGGAAAATGGAGAGATATTCAGAGAGTTGATTATATGAGTTCGAGGGATAATTTTAAATTTTTTGATTGATAGATGATTTAGGGGAGTCATTTGATATATTTGTTGGAATTTTATTATTGATGGAGTGTCGTGTTTTGTCTATATTGATATAAAATTCTACGGTTCATTTCTAAATTTATAATTCACATGATATTTCATATTTCGGTGTTACATGTATTTTATTATGTATTTTATTTAACTTAGTTATATGATTTTTGGTTTTGTTATTTTTCTCTTACTTTTCACGGGTATTGTGATGTACATGTGTTTTAGGGAGCAGATTGACCAAGTATTGAAGAAAATTTTTGGAAATATTATTTTTGGGTAGTTTTGGACTTTTTGATTTTAAAATAAATGATTTGTCATGGAATGCTAAACGTGGGAGATTTTTAAGTCCAAATTATAATTAGTGCAAATCATGTTCAAAATTCTCACTCACAAGTTGCAATGCATTTTTCACATAGAAAACATTATAATTTGGACAAGGTTATTTCTAAAATATTTGTAGCCCTTTAATTTAGCTTTTCAACGCATTTCGAATCATTTCAATTGGACATAGGTAGAGAACGTTATGATGAAAATATTGACGAATTCTCAACTTCAACTCATGTGTCGCTGGACTAGCACTTGAGCAACGTGGTTATTTGAAGAGCAGTAACATTCGATTTTCAAGTTGATTTTGAGTTACCTTTTTATTCCAAAGACTACCCATTATAAATATACACCCTATGAGACGTCCAAAAGTGCGTTCAATCAGATTTGTTCCATAGAGATCAATTCCTGGATGATCCAAAACATTCACTGATTTCATGATTCAACCAACACCTATTACTTGATTCATAAATTCTTCCAAAACGTATTTTGTTGAGTAAGCCATATTATTTCATATTAAACCACAGATCAAAACATACATGATCTTTTGATCAAACACCAAACCACCTAATCCATCGGAGATAAATCAATACTAGGGATCGAGAGCCATTACAAAAGCATAAATTAGAAAGACTAAAGTGAGGTACCAGGAGTCAGGAGCAAGCAATCTAGGAGGACTAAGGTGTAAATCAGGAATTCAGATTTGTTTTGAAGGAACGCACCTTCAGTAGCATCAAGGAAGACTACAGGAATTTGAGTTAGAAGTTCTACGTGGTATAATGGATCTGGACCGTACCGTAAGTTTGCTTCGATTTAGAGTGGATTGTTGACTGGTAAAATACTCAAATTTTTACCCAGTTGGGGCTTTTCCATGATCATATTTGGTCTTCTTTACTGCTTTAATTATTGATTGTAGTATTCAAATTTAGAATAAATTGACTTGTTTGATCTAATCATATTAAAACAATTAAAAATGACTTGTTACTTTTAATTGTATAATTCCTCACATTTGATCTAAATATTTGATAATTTAAAACTTTCATATTTCTTTATTATTAAAGTGGAATTAATTAGTCGTTAATTGGGACACTTTCATTTTGAAAAATAACTTATCAGCAGCTCAATGGATCTCGTAGCCAATTTAGGTTCACAATAGTATTTGTTGACCTAAAAAAAATGAACTCAACAGAAAGTCAGGCCCACTCTTCCCAAGTCAAGTAGGAATCCGATGCGTTCCTACTGGAATAACAACGGTATATAGGAGGAGATGAATACGGGAGGCTCTTTGCAGCGAGAGACAAAATTAAATTTTCAAACTCCGGCAGTATAAAACAAAAGCGATCGCGCTAACAACGATCACCGGGCGAAAAATCGGGATAATCTATGTTTTAACAAACGAGAATATGTGGAAGGATCAATAAAATGTATATTGAAGTCACTATTTTTGTATATTGAAATTTGTGTTCAATAAACTTTTAAAGAAGATGGATAAATATCCCACCAAGTGTTCGAATAAATTTATTGAGAGTTCAAGTGTATATTTTGAGTGTATGTTTGCCAAAACTCCCACTCCTTATTACTTACAAAGAAAACCTATTTATACTGCCTTAGCCGTCGTGGTGATCATGGATCAGAATCACGTGGCCTCATCTCCTGAATTGGGGTTTCACATCACTGTCCATTCATACAATTAATACATTAACAAGAGGTCAGTTATTCTATACAATAGATTGACATACCGACAAACTTTATTACAAGTGTTACATCAATCACTTCTAAGAGATCTTCAAATCTATCGCAAGAGACAACATCAACTCCATAAACTTTGGATGATTTTGAGAGCCTCAGCTTAAGTTGTAGTACCTCGTCCTTGAGGTAGTGGCTTAATATGGACCTCAGCCTTTGATGAGAGGACTTCGGCATTGTTTGATTTCTTCATGCTTTGACCTTGAAAATCTTCCTTTGACTTTCTGTCCATGTGGCACCTTTACTCTGACAAGCGAGGCGTAACATTATTATTACTATTACCAATCATTACCGATCAATCGTTAGTTTCACTAAAATTCGTACGCACTAAATTTGTAATAATACAAAAACTCGACATACATGTGAAGTCACTTAGTAAATTTAATAACGTTATTTATATAAAAAAATAAAAAATCATCGACAACTTAAATAAATGAACTTTGAACTTACATGAAGCATTTCACATCTAGAAAGTTTTATGTCTCTTTCATTGATACATGACGAATATTATCAAGACATTATATTGTAACAACTACTAACAATAGAAAATGAAATAAGAGGTGCTCCGCCTTCATCGCATTTTTGTATCATTGACCACTCAGTAATCCATTGATAAATTAATAACCTCTTAACACTAATAATTTTCTCGATTCAACATTAAATTTTATAGAGGTTTTACTTTACCATTATTCTTTTGTAAAATTGCAACTTTCTCAAAACCCGAATTTCGAATGAAAGATTTTTGTTGAGTTATTTATTGGTCTTGGAAACAGTTTGATGAGAAATCTTAGCCCCTTTTTGTTTTGATTTAGATAAAAATCATATATTTAGTAGATTTTTATAAAAGTTAAAAGAATGTATATATATTATTAAAATTAATTATTGACTTTAATTAGATTTTAATTTAGAGTAATGCTATGTATTTACATTTGACATTTGACATATCATTTAATGATCACATTAATGTCATATAGATTGAGGTTATAAAGTCAATGGGGATAAATAGTATTACACTATTACTCTTTAATTTAATGATTTAGCTTAACCAAATAGGGGTTTAATTGGAAGAAATTTTGAGTCTTTGACTAGATTGTCAATTAAATTCTTGATTATTCCATTCCCAAATGGCAGTTAGTTAAATGAGGATGCATAAAAGAAACTGTAAACCCAACCTCCAAAGCATGCTGCAAAATCTAGGAAACATTTGGTAAGACTTTTAGAGATGAAAAATATCTTCTTTTTTCTGTGCAAAAATTTGAATTATTTTGATTTTAAAAAGTAAAAGTTTAGAAAAATAAAATGAAACCAAACAGAGGTAAATTTTTTGATTTTCATTGCTCAAATAAAAGACTTTGTTCTGTCACTTTCAGAAATTATCTCTTCTACTTACCATCTTCATTCCTTCTCCTCTCCCCACCCACCCACACCCCTATATCTGTATGTATATGTGTATATAGTTCAGAAAGTTACAAAACTGTATCAACTAATCTGAAGTACCATTAACAATTGAAACCATCAACACAAGAATAATTTCTCTTTTTTCTGAACCCCAGTAACCATGACAGAACCCTACTGCAATTTCTCAACAAGATGGTTCAACTTCATTCCTCTCCATTCACCCTATTCTTCTTCATCAAACACTTCTTATTCACATCAAGCTCATAATTTAAGCCAATCCATAAGCCATACAGTTGCTCAGCAAATTTCCATTTCACCTCATCCACAAGAAGCTCTTCCTCTTCTTAATAACCTCAGCCCCTCAATAGATGAGAATCAACCCTCATGCAGTGCCATGGGAAATGAGGGCAGATCCCTTAGCACTGGCTCTGATGAAAGTCTCACTATAGACTTAAATATAGGGCTCCCTAGCCCTAATTCTGATTTGGCCACCAAGAATTCTTCTTCTGGGGTAAATATTTTCTCAGGCTTGCCCATGAACAGCATGAACAAGGGACAATATTGGATTCCAACACTTACTCAAATTCATATGGGACCAACACAGTTTTCATGTCACCTTTGTTCCAAGACTTTTAACAGATTCAATAACCTGCAGGTAAATTTACTGAGCATTTTAGCACTATTCTGGGCTAAGATCCTAATTTTAATTTTCTCATCTAGCGTTTTAGTTATCTGTTTAAGGACATGGAATAAAAAAGCACCATTAGATCATTTTTTCATGAATATCTTCATGAATAAATTCAGAAATTGAAGCTTTGAATAATTTTCAAAATTTATTTAATACAGGATTTCTTACTTCCCCCTTTTCTTTTCCTTTTCCATTTTTTTTTTCTATTTTGTATTTTGTGATTCCAATAACTAAATGGTACTGTACTTGTCATCTACCGACATAATTTTCCACTGGGGCAGCACATAATCAAGTCATGAGAACTTTGTTAAATTCTTTCTTTCTTGTTTTTGAAGTCTAACATGAGAACTTTCTTCCCTTCACAAGTACAACCGCAAAACATGTTTGGAACAAATCACTTCCTAAGTTATTTTCTTAGCAATTAAAACCTGAACCCAACTATTTTCGCTTTTCTCTGAAATTGGAGTTCGTGAAAACTTTATAACTTCTCGATTCCATAATTTTAAGTGCACCATTTATAGATTTTGCATTAGTTTAGCTTTGGACCAGAAAAAGTAGCAAATTTTTTTTGTAGCTGACTTAAAATTTATAAGTGATTTAGGCATAATTAGGATTTAGGTGTTTTTGTTATTCTTTGATGTGTTTATCACCAGGACTAGCATCTGGAACTTTATAGGTTTTTTTTATTTATTTTTATTTTTGAATGATGATATCCAACCGTAAACTTGTACTTAGAAAGATCACCACGAATGAATGGTGAAATGAAAAGCAGGATACAATTAACCAAACTATGACTTCTAGTGCTGCAAAGTGGCAAATTCTAAGGCATTGATTATTTCCTAGTTCATATTTTTCTCTTGTTCTGAACATAGCCATTTTTTGTCCTTTCTTTATTTTCTTATTAGTCCACTTCCACTTGTTTTTTATTTTGCGATTTTTGGGGCTTTTTTTTCTTTTCTTATTGAGGTGTTGGGAGTATTAAGACTTGAAGTTGCATGTTAAAAGCTTAATCTTGTTAAGGGGAGTAGTTCAACTCTTAAATGTTGATTATCTTTAATCAATGCGTAACTAATGAAATTTATCATTAACAGAGGGAAGGGGGAGGGGAGATTGTTCAAAACTTCTGAAGTTTGTGCTTACTCTTAGGTGGAACTGACAATGTGCCGTATATTAATCCAGATGTTTTTTCATCTCCTCTGAACTGCAAAAATATAAAATAATATCCACTGCACACTTGTTAATTTTCCCATAGGCGATGCACAATTTCAACACAATTTTCTTAAGAAAAAGTACAAACATTGGACAGCTATGAGCAGGGGCGGACCCAGCCCGCCATCCTAGCCTGGGCGGACGTTGACCGATCAACGCCGACAATCAACGATCGTAAAAGCGAGATCGTTTGTTAATATTTTATCTTAGAATGACTACAAGTCTACACTGCACATTACAACACTTTAACAAATAACAAGAAAAAGTTTATGATTTAT
>CAIGRQ010019744.1:0-14490 GCA_903798375.1 Fraxinus sp. D2006-0159 | reverse complement strand
GCTACCTGCAAAAAGAGGTCGGGGCTATCTCCCCCGTTGCACCTCCGGCGTGAGAATTAGTCTATGGTTTTAGAGAGGTAAGGAAAGTGTATATTGCGAATTCACGTAGTTCGGGTTTCAAGATGACAAACTTTTCTCACTTTGGAGGTATTTATAGGCACTTGTTGCTACATGTGCATTTGGTGGTTGCTGGTGCCACGTGTCTCACGTAAGCCTCCCCACTTCTCCCACGTCCTAGTAGAATGACCCCCACTCTCCGAGTGGTTGGTTATACCCACGTTTGTCGTTGGGTGGTTCCTGTCTAGCACATTGTCCTTTATGTGATTGAATGTGGCATTGAACCCATAGACTTAGATGGCCTGTGCGGATGTAGAGGGTTTCATGGGGGGTCGAAGCCCTCATGGGGGTCGCTGGCTTCATTGCGGTAGATGGTCTTATAGTGGTAGACGGCCTATGTGAATGCAGAGGGCCTTATGGGGATCGACTGTCATGTGGGGATAGACGTGAAGCGTATCTCGGGTACTCCTCACCCCGATTGCCCACGTGGATAATTAGCAATGCCATCTTATATCACCAATCATGATCTCCTCTAGTGAAATTTTGTACGTCATTGAATTGGAGAAAAGAGTTTGATATCTTATAGCATATACATTATTTAATCTCTTCTACCTCTGTTGTAAATGTGAAAATCAATTTGATTTAATCGTTCACATTTTGATACTTCCTGTTGACAGGTCTTACATTTCCATTTCGTATAAGGCAAGATTTTCCCTTGTTAATTACAGCATCAAATTTTTGAATTACATCATTGAATAGCATGGCTTGAATTTTATATCCATGTAGAGAAATCAAATACTATGTTACTTCTAACATACAAAATTGAATAAACTCAAACATGAATATACCACATAATCATCACTCCATTACCATCAAAACTAAATTCAAAAAATGTAGCATATCATAAATACTCGGACCAAAGCAAAGATTCATTCACTAGAACCTAAGTCATAAGATTAGTAGGATAAAAGATTTCTCCTTTTCCTTCCCGCAATCTCCACACCATCTCAAATTTCACTATCAATTTTATTTTACAAATATAGAAGTCGGAAATCCTCCTCCCCATATCCAAACTTCTAACAACTAGGAAAATGACATACTAAAATAGCAGACTTTAGACCAAAAACAGTTATAAGTAACAAATTAACATAAAAATATCTCATTCAGTAGTGATTTTACACATTAAAATTGAATTATACAATAAAGATAGCACACCGACCAACAAATCAAAATGGTGAAAGTATGAGAAAAATATTATAAATAATAGTGCTCCACAATAAACTGCTTTACATAAGCCTTTTGACATTGATAAATGAAATAATAGTGCAAGTTCAACATCTTTAATGTTAACTAAATTATAATAAAATACTATTAATTGAAAGATGGATTCAGAATGATTAAATATACCACAACCTAAGTCATCATATTAGTAAGATAAAAGTTTTTGGCCTTTTTCTCCATCTCAAATTATCACTATCAATTTTAGTATACAAATATAAAAGTTAAAAACAAAAAATCCTATAACATAAATTAAAATATTCATGATAAAGCAAAACATTAAAGACGAATATGAGATCAACATATCGTTAATTTAGACAAATGATTAAAGAAAAAATACTCTTGCAATTTTTAATCAAAAAAGACATCTCAATCCTCACAAAACTAACAAGTTACTTATCACTTATCCCAATTAAAATTGAAACTTAGGTCCTTAAATTCCTAAAAAATTATGAAAACATATACTAAGAATTCATAAATAAATAGAGGCCTTCTAAGTAGGACTATGCATAGTTTCATGCCAAGCAATTTTGAATCTTGCAGAGCTTATAAAGGATTATTGGAAAAGGAAAAGGAAAATTTCAAAAATGCCATTACTTTATGCTTAAATGCCTTATTATTAGTTGACACAATTCAAATGATTGTTCTGAGCTGACAAAAATTATATATATTGACTTGAATGTATAGCCAATGCGTTTTAGCCCTACAACCGCGTCATGGGTGGTCGGTGGGAAAACTTGTTGACCATTTGTCTCCTTCCTTGGACCGTAAATAAAACTAATATTGACTTTTTTAATCTAGATTTTACAAACATGTAAATATATATAGGACATAAAATATTTATGCCACGGGAGTATTTGGACCTCGAAGATGAATTCAGAATTATTAAATATAAGGGTCCTCGTGGTAGATGTATTACCTCCTTGTCAATTAGGATGAGATTCAAAAGATCAAGTTTTCCATTATTGTTGGAATAAGATTTGACCAAACCTTTTCGAACAACAATCACTTTAATGGACCGTTCATTCTCATACGCTGATAAACCTCTTATAGCTTTTGATTCCATGATGTGGGAGAGCTAAATATTTGATGCTTGAGATGTAACAACCAATTTGTGAGAACAGTTTAAATAGTTGAGAGATGAATTCATTTTAAATTACATGAAATTTAATTAATTTGAAGCAATGAATGTAGAAATAGAATAATTTCTATACATTTAGCAGATGATGTGTACGTGACTTTGGTTACATAAATTGTGCATGCATGCATTTTATTTAGGTAAATGTATTCAATCTATAATTATCATTGTGCATGCATGCATTTACGTAATGTTTTACAGAGAATTGGATTACATGAATTTAAATAATTTATTTGCTCCTATAATAATTGAATAGCACCTAAAATATATAAAAATATATAAAGTGTACATGGAATAGCCCCCAAAATTTATGAAATATAAATAAATGTTAATTATTATTATTATTATACATGAATGTGAATAAATCTACAAAGTATAAATAAATGATAATTATTATTACACATGCATGTGAATAATATTTTAATTGTAATAGGACACGAGGTAGTAGGGTTATAATGGTCTAATCTCATTTCATGTGATATTTAGATATGGATTTATTCTCTTGGTTGTTTTTGATAAATTAATAAAATCGGTTAAGTTTCTTCTAATTGATCATTTACGTTCGTATTTCTCACCCTATCCAACTGCATCATTATGCATGAGCGGTTACTAAACCCCTTGTTTGATAGGTGGGATTAAAATCAATTTTTTAGTAGATTTAGATAAAAGTTGATAAAATATATAATTGAAAAATTGTTGATCCCATAAAATGTGTAACTAAAATTAATTGTTGACTTTGACTTAAATTAAAATCTAAATTTTAATTTCTACCAAATATAGGCTAAATGCGTAAATCAGTTATAAATTTGTATGTTTTCAAGGAGCATTAATCTTTTTTCTCTCTCTCCACAATATAATTGCAAGTCAATAAGCAAGCACCCTAACAAATTTATGGACAAAAATAGAATTTAAAAACTTGAGAAAGGACACAATACTTAATCTAAGAACATATTCGAAATTTATAAATGGTATGAAATTTGAACAATCTAAAACTTCAATAAAGAAGACTAATTAAAAACGTAAATCTAGAAAAAAAAATGGAAAAAATTGGCTAATATATCGAATCAACACATGTAATAAAAAAAATAAGAAAAAATTATTTCAGAATATTAATTATTTTATCCCACTTTATTCACATATTAGTTTTTGTTAATTGATTTTATAGTAATGATCACATAACTAGTTCATACCATTCGGAATAACACAATAAGACGAGGAAATGATTATGTGGATGTTTGGTGAAGCTTTTAAACTGATCAAATATAGGACACATTTCTTAGAACCCCGCAATTTAATACTCACTATCTGTATAATTAGTAGGATACCCAACTTATAAACATTTGAAGACTAAGAATTGCCAAACATGCACTACACGAGTCCTCAACAAGTAGTAAATCTTCTTGAGATTGCAAATTAGTCTTTTAACATCATACAAAAACTTGGAACTGAATGCAAACTGATGTTCCTACCACTGCAACAAGAAGAAAGCATAACGATATACATACATGGACTCGTGGAATATAAGCAGACGAACATCGATTCATAAACACGACCAATACTAAGCGGGCTCTGAAAGCATCCAACTCCTAATCAACCTAGTCATATCCGTGAGGGAAACAAGCCCAACAAGCAAACCTTGTTCGTCGACCACCCATACGCGATGCACATGATTGTTGATAGCCTTGTCGACCACCTCCCCTAGGGTCGATTCCGGGTAGCAAGTTATAAGATCCTTAGTTGAGGTTCTCAAACCAGAAACTTCATGCAGTGGAGTGCCTGAACATTTTTCAATGAATTCGACCACGCTTAAGTGCATGCAAGAATTGAGTTGAGATAGAGGGCATCCACGTACATCTGTTGCAGAAAAAGTCCCCACAAGCTTTTCATCCTTTCCCTGAAATCATGCACAAAAAATAGAAAGCACGATACGAAAGGGGATATCATATTAACAGACAAATTCCTCGTCGTTTAAATATAAAAATATTAATCAACTTATAAAGATTCGAAGTCCTTCAATTGAGGTTATGATATCAAAGCCTATGACGCTGTGTGTCTAGAAGCTCAAATATAATATAAGGTGAGTGGCCGTACTATGATCGTTCGGGGCACTTGCCCCGTTCAAATCAATAAATAAAGGAGCACCTTTAAGGGAATGGAATGTCAAGCACAGGGTGAGATAATCTCATAATACGAGGGCGAGTTACCGGCAAAGTCATTTTGATCAACATGGCTGCAACTGGATTGGGTTCATGTGTTTAAACTGACTACGACCAAGGCTACTTCAACCAAAATAAGGGTGACCCCTATTCAAACCGAAAGAAGTACCACACCTCACTTACGAAGTAGTAGTTGGAGCCCGCTACCAACCAATATTAATTAATATCAAAATGTTAACCACCCCTCTTAACAAGATTGACTTTTTAAGATATAGAATCTTAAATGAAGTACCGAGTATTAATATTTCATGACCAAATTAAGAACGAAGAGAACTCACATACATTTATAAGCTGACTATGATCTTCTCCTGGGTCATTTGAAGACTGAACGATTGGCACGGCATTAAGTGAAGCAGTGTTCATGCACTTGATAGCATCGATTACTTTGGTTTTATCGGTAACCCCGAAAACTATATCACTCACTGCTCCAATTTCTTTAACCTTTCGAGACAAAATACCTTTAAGCTCATTCTCATATCCTTTCAAGAATTTGATAACATCCATTTGCGTGAGCATTCGGTAGCTTGAGGCCGATTCCAGTAGCTCAACTCCTGCTACATTTTCCATATGGCTATCAGCCGGAACTAAAGCCCGGTGTATTCCTTTGCTGAGCACTTCCATGCAGTCAAGAATGCTGCATAGACAATGGAAAATTGACCTCCAATTTTTTCAGATGATCCTCATTTTAAAATTTTCTCAATCCTTCGGAGTCAATAGGGACTTGCTATTAACAAATTGTCAATTATTTTCTGTCTGCTAATTATAAATTGGTAGTTAAAGTACCTATATAATGAATGTTCTTCTACAGCTTTATTTGAAAAGGTAGTGTAAGCAATTCACTTGCTTCTGCTACTAAAGACTACCATTCTTTAGATAATTATTACTCCCTCTATTCCGTTACTTTCCTTATTTTCTTGTCACATTTATATAGTTTTGTTTATTTATTTATTCATTTACTAATATACCCTTATTTAATTCCTAGTTATAACTAATCCCTCCTCCTTAATCTTGAAATTGTACATATTTTAATTTACCATCCTGAAATTATCCAAATACATACCCACATTTCCCACTTCTCTCCGAAAACATGGACAAAAAATCATTATTTACTTCTAGTTTTTTATAATTAAATAAGGAAAAACTAGGAATTTTTTTTGTCGCAAAGATCGCTTCTTCAATAACATTAAATAAAAATTCTTAACACGTGAAAAATAAAATCAGTCAATATTTAGCCCATGTTTGCCTCGGATTAAAAGTTGATAAAAATCAAAGTAAAAAGCAATAATTAATTTCAATCACGTTTCAACTTTTCATCCAAAAGTTTAATCAATTTTTATCGAAAACTACTAAAAATCTGATTTTCAGCAAAATCAAACAGGTTAAATTCTTTCGAGTTTCGAAAAGTTACATTAAAACTGATCAAACTAGCAAGAAATTAAGCTAGGAATTCTATTTTACTAGGCTTCAGTCTTAATTAGGAGATAATTAGCCTAATAAAAACAAAGGTCTTGTGGTAATAACGAGCGTATTGGAAATTTAGAAAATGGGCAGATATTCAATTTGTGGTCGTTGATTTAAACAAGTTGAAAAGAAGAACTAAAATACCAAACCTAGTGTTACAGTTGAGGGTCCACAAGCTGAGGCTTTCGAGGCACCGCCCTATAATAGATGACACCGGAACTTTCATCTTCTGGTCCATATCATCGCCGCCGCCGCTCTTCATCTCAACATGATTCCCGGCAATCTGGGCCAAAATATCTAGCATAGTCACCATCCCAATATAGTGTTTCCTCACCTCCCCAGTGTGCTTATCAGCCACCAGGATCATTGAACCACCAGCTCCTATCCAGTGTCCCGGTGGCGCCGCCACTGCTACGGCGGTGATCCTGTTAGCAATTAAAGCATTCATGGTGTCAGCTAGTGAAGCTGTGTATGGAACCTCCACCAGCCTTCTCTTGTCAGTGATTAAATCACTAACTTTCTTGTCCCTCAGCCTGTGGGGCTGATGAATTCTACTACCGTGTATTTGTTCTACTACTTTTGTTGCCTGCATCTGCATTTTTGGTGGGTATTTCTTCGAAGTCTCGAGAAGGAAGAAGAAAGATTTGACATATGAACTAACTTATACACATATTTGTATTATGTATGTGTAAATTTTATTTTTGTGGATGAACTTTTAGTGAAATCTCAATTAGGTCACTCAACTTTAATTTATTGTAATCTGATTACCGTAAATTTAAGAGTGCTTCATGTTTCTAAATCACACTCAATCTTGCTTGAATCATTCCAACATTTGACGTGGAGTACTTCGGTGTAAGATTGTGTAGATCAACCGGGAGTGTTATTACACTGAAGGCTAACTTCAATTAGGAGTGTGGTGTTATGAAAGGAGATGGTATCAAATATGTAAATGTGAATCTACAAATTCGTATCATCTTTTGTATCAATCGTTTTATCAATTTTTATTTTTTTGATCAATGTACTTTAAATAGCAATCAATTAATTATCCTCATTATTGAACTTAACGTCATCTCAATCCTCTATTAGCCCCCCCTTTCTAAGTAAATATTCTATTTAATCATGTCATGACAGCGAAATTTTGAATTTGATAAATAAAGTTCTCGTTATGCTCTCCGTTGAATGAACTAATTACTGTCAATTTTTAAAAACGAATTATTTGATACTTGTACAATCATGAAACGACAAAGTTGCAAGTTTATCTGAAAACTTGAGATGCATCAAATCATTATTAATTTCTAACATTCACTTAAGGATTGAGTTAGATTTGGTATGTGTGGCTAACATTAAAAGTAAAATGAAGTTTAATAGTTTAATTGAGATAAATTAAAGTTGAATGACCTAAATGAATTTCAGTAAAATTTAAGTGACTAAAAATGAAATTAAACCTATATATGAGACAAGACTTTTTGTACGTGTCTATGATTTAAGGTACTCTTAGCCACGTGGTGCCGTAGTATTTACTGGAGTATTGACAAGTTCGAGTCTATCTATTTTTCCTTAAAGATAGACATGTGGTGACATGGGCGAGATTCAAATTTAAAATCGGTTCATTGATCACTTTGAAAATCGAAAATTAAAAATTAGTTACTAATTAAAAACTGTTGTAGAAGAATTGGTATGGTTAGGTCTCTTCCGGCGAGGTTTCAAGTGCTATCACCTGATAATTTCATAATAAGGGAATTTGGACACGCACCCATATCATTCTGCCCAAGTGGCAGTTTGTTCAAACCCCTACGAGACCGAACCCTCACTAAAGTTGACCATGTGAGGAGAACCGAATCCCAATGGAAGAGGTGAGGTTGCTACGAGATCTACATGAGATTTTTGTTAAGATTTATTGTTCCATCTTAAAATGTCAATCTTATTAAGAGGAGTAGTCCAAAATTTTTATTAATTGGTCTGTGTCAACATCATCTATCGATGTGGGATATATATCCCTTACACGCCCCCGCAAGATGGTGGCTCATTTGAGCAGACCAATCTTGAAATCCACGTGCTCATTTTTAGAGCTTAACGAGATCGAATCGCTCGTTGAAATATAATGGGCTCTGATACCATATTAAGATTTGTGGTTCCATCTTAAAATGTCAACTTTGTTAAGAGAATTAGCCCAAAATCTTTATTAGTTGGTCTGTGTCAACATCATTTATCGATGTGGGATATATATCTCATATAATTTTCTATGAAATCTTCAATGAATAGTTATGTAACAATACATCGCTGCTGCCACCCCATCCAACTAATATGTCAAATCTAAGTATCTTACCAAATTTTGATCAACAAATGATATTAGCATTTAATGCTCATAATTGACTGATTCCCATGATTGAAGTCTCAGCCGTCTAGATGAAATCACGTATATTCTTCGATGTGGGATATATATCCCTTACACGCCCCCGCAAGATGGTGGCTCATTTGATCAGACCAATCTTGAAATCCACGTGCTCATTTTTAGAGCTTAACGGGATCGAATCGCTCGTTGGAGTATAATGGACTCTGATACCATATTAAGATTTGTGGTTCCATCTTAAAAGATCAACTTTGTTAAGAGAATTAGCCCAAAATCTTTATTAGTTGGTCTGTGTCAACATCATTTATCGATGTGGGATATATATCCCTTACAATTTTCTATGAAATCTTCAATGAATAGTTATGTAACAATACATCGTTGTTGCCGCCCCATCCAACTAATATGTCAAATCTAAGTATCTTACCAAATTTTGATCAACAAATGATATTAGCATTTAATGCTCATAATTGACTGATTCCCATGATTGAAGTCTCAGCTCAGATCTACTTTAGTGCATATAAGACATCCAACAGTTATTATTTACCATCTTCTACTATATAAGCTCACACATTGTGTCATTCCAATGGTGATGCAAAATTAGACCTCTGAAATGTAACTTTGCTCTTCGATAGATATTCCCCAAAGTCGAACCCTTTTTTTTTATAAAAGACCTCCTATACTCAAAACACATATACTGTCAGCTGACTTGATCATCGGAATGTGCGCGACCAACTCTATCACCATCGAAAAAGGCCATGTATGGCTAACTGTTTATCTTAGTGTACAGGAATTTGCTTACGTGGATATGAGAGGTCTTGTAATTTGTTGGTCATGTTGGAGGTACAAATTCTAGCGAGGCTTCACATGGCAGTATAACACAACACGCCAAAAGCACCACATCAAATAATGTAATATAGCTCCATTTAAGCTTAAAAGGCGACACAGTATATGAATATCCATACCTAGAATTCGAGGACTATTGTTACGCCTCTTCCAACGAGGCTTCAAGTACTACCACGTGCCAATTCAACGGTAAGTGGACCTGTGCCCGCACTCAATGTCATTCCGTCCAGTGGCAGTTTGGTCGAACCCCTACGAAGCCGAACCCATTCGTCGAAGTTGACACTCATGAAGATAACGGAATCCATATGGACGAGGTGAGGTTGCTAGAAAATCAGCAGTAGATCTTTTATGAAATCTTCAATGAATGATTGATATGACAATCCACTTCTACCGTCGCCCCCATCCAGCCAATTAGATCAAGTTTTAAATATCTTTCCAGATTTTTGGCAACAAAATGGTATTAGCATTTAATGGTCATATTGATTAATACTCGTCACAAAAAGCCTCACCCCTTTGAATGAAGCCACGTATATTCTCATCCAACGATTATTATCCACCATCTTCTACTATATAAACTCTCACAATGTGCCACTCTAAGGGTAATGCGAGTTTAGACATTTGAACTATAACTTTGCTCTTCAATATATATTTCCCAAAGCTGAACCCATTTTACAGAAGAGGCTCTCATTTAAAGCATCTCCCACACTCAAAACATATACTGTCAACTGACTTGATCGTCGGAGTATGCGCGACCAACTTTACCACCACCAAAGAAGGCAACATGTGGCTAACGATTTATCCTAGTGTACAGAAACCTTCTTACTTTGATGTGGAGGCTTTGAAATTTGTTGGCCACGTATGAGGTACCAAATTTGAGGTCAACATGTACTTAAAATGCTTTTTTAAAAAATTTATTTGTCAGCCATCTATAAAAGGAGGTTCGAATTTGAAAGATTTCAATCTTACTACTTAGACTAGATCTTAAGTCATTTTTGTAAAGATAATTCAAAATCAATTATACAAGTTTTTCAAATGACAATAACGAGCAAGAGGTTACAAGTCTCTTTGTTACTCGCAGCCATTTAATCATGTTAGGTTTAAGTAAGTCTTGACAAGTTTAATGTCCAAACATCTAAATCGAGTTGTAATTGGGGTTGTGTTGACGGGTGTTAATAGTTGGTTGAGTACATCATCGAAAATCATGTAAGTGGAATAATTCATGTGTGATTGATGAATGTCCGAATGTGCTCTAGCATAATTTTTAGACTGTGTGTTCTCGATAAACGTCTAAAAGGCACTCGAGCATATTTTTCAAACCTTGTGCGCTCAATGAACATCAAAAAGGTGCTTGAGAGCCCATCTAGGTAGGAAGAACCCTATTTTTTTATTTCAACTTCTAAACACTCCTAAACCACCTAAAACTGTAAAATACAGTTTATATACACCATAAGCTCTTTTCCTTTATTGAGTGTTGAGAAAAAAGAGAAATAAGAGAAAAACTTAGAAAAAGAAAAAATGATTTGTTATCAAACATTCTCTTCCACTTTCTAAAACAAAAACACCACAAAATCCTCTAGCATATAGTTTTGGAGTTATGATGGATATGAGAGAATAAAAGAGCTCCGGTTAAGGAAGAACGAGTTTGTTCTTGAAATCCGCATGAGAAAGGAAGTTCAATGATTCTGAAGAACACACAAACGAGGAGTTCTTCGGGTAAATTATGAACTGGGGTCAGAGTCTATTAAAGTTTAGTTGTGTCTGGACCAGATATGTAAGTTCAATATTTTCATAATGGATCATTTGGTGACACTGGTTGCTAGATTTTTTCTCCTGAAGATTTCTTTCAAAAAAAAATTCCTTCTTAAATAATTCATGGCGTTATTTACTTTTTAGTGCATTCATAAAAAAAATAAAAATAAAAAATAAAAATTTCTTGTGATACTCACTTGATTAGTTATTGATTCATGTTTGAACAGTGCAACAATATTTTAAAAATGAGGATTCTTGGGTGTCCCTTTGATTATTTGTGACTAAAACGGGAAGTAGTAGAATGAAGAGCTACACTCGTTTTGCTAGTATTAGCATGTTGGTATTCTATATTACATGTGTTTCGAGTTATTACATGACTATACTTACATTCACATTTTAGTTTCCTGCATGGTATTATTTGAGTTGTTGTATTTCAAGAAATAGGTATGACAAATTATTTGAAATGGAGTATGCTTGTGAGAGTTGTTTGGTGAGACAAATTCAAATTTGGTGGGGATTGAAATTTGATTTTTTTGTAGTGTTTATAAATGATTTTGTTGCGGAACGCTAAAATTGAAGTTTGTTAGGTCTAATTGAGTCTTGAAAAGTTTCGTGTCCAAAAAAACTATTAAATTAAGTTGTAATTGGGATTACATTGATGGATGTTAATTGTTGGTTGAGTACACCATCAAAAATCGTGAAAGTGGAATAACTCGTGTGTTCAATGTACATCCAAAAGATGTTCGAGCACATTTTCCAGAACTTGTGTACTCGATGAACATCAAGAGGGCACTCAAACTTCCGTCCAGGTGGGAAACCTCTATTTTTCCTATTTCAACTTCTAGACACTCCTAAACCACCTAAAACAATGAAATATAGTTCATACACACTTGAAACTCTTCTCCTACATTGAGTATTGAGAGAAAAGAAAAAACAAAAAATTTTAGAAAAGAAAAAACAAAATTTTATCAAACATCTCTCACATTCTAAAACTAAAACACCTCAAAATCCTCCACCATATAACTTTAGAGTTCTGATGGGTATAAAAGATGATCACAGTTCCGATTAAGAAAGAATGAGTGCATTTTTTAGATCCACTTGGAAAGAGTATCAGAGACTCTGAAGTAGGTGTTGGAGAGCACATCCGAGGAGTTCTTCTAGTAATTATGGATTGGGGGTCAAAGTCCACTAAATTTTAGTTATAACTAGACCAGATTTATAAGTTCAATCTTTTTATAATGGATCATTTGGTGGCATGGGGTGACTATAGGTTTTTGCTCTTGAAGAGTTCTTCAAGTGCTTCAAGTGCTTTTCCTTCTTAAACAATTTTTGGTGTTATTTAACTTTTCAGCACATTTACTTTCTTGGTTCATTGATTGTTATGCTAGAAAATTTATTTTTATACAAGTAATTTATGACTTATTGTAGATTATTATTATTGATAAATTTAATTTTCACATAGAACACCTATTCACCCCTTCTAGGTGTAAAGTGGGTTGAAACATTGTTTTTTTCTTTTTTTTCTCAAACTGTAAATCTTATTTAAATTGATTCTCTAACGAGTTTAACAGGAATGAGTCCTTTACACTTTGTCTACCTTGAAAGATTGTATAGGAAACGTATATGATAACATATATTATGATATCAACAAGAGATTGAACTTTTCATAGGCTCTAGATTATGTGAACAGTGTTGCAAGATGTACTCTGGAACCCACACAAAATTTGATAGAACCCTAAGAAAGCTAAAATCAGAATTATAAATTTGACCAAATGATTTCTTGAATCAAGAACAAAAGTTCTAGGGGATGAACGCAATAAAGATTGGGAATCTCTTATAAGTTCAGGGTAGTTCAATTAAGAACAAGATTTGAAAGTGAATAAACATGCGATTGCATGGTTATATTTGCTCATGGCACAATGAATTTGCTCTCGAGTTCTATATTCTTTATGATCGCGAGAGCAGGAAAATTAAAGCCTAGCAATAGCATGGCTTTTCGAATTAACTCCCTCTTTCTTATCTCGAATCAAATGGTATCGCAAGGCTTTTTGAATCGACTCCCTCTTCTTTAGCTTGAATCAAATGCACTATTGTTGGTTCTTCCTTCATGCCCATCTTGAAACTTTGTGTTTTGCTTGTTTCAATCGAACTCTCGGCACATGTAGCTTGGACAAGTCCTTGCATGGTTTCTTTGATTTTCTTAGCTCTTGATTTTGTAATTAGTCCATCTGGAACATGCAAATCATCATTGTTAGCTTGCCCTCCATGATTCTCACCATTCTCTCTCTTTAAAATGATTCGACCTCGAATCTTCACCTACATCAAAAGGAGAGAGATCGGCAACATTGAAGGTTGTGACACATGATACTCACCTGAAACCTTCAATGTGGACTGGACTTGCGATTTTTTAAAATCTTTGATACCATGTGTGGCACAAATAAAAAAATTAGGGCAAAATCTGCTACTAAATGAAAATTTTGATACTATAACTACAATTTTCCCAAATTTAAATTTCGAAGCTAAAAGGAGAAAATCATATCCCATCAAATTCATTTGCAATAAGTTCTATGCATTGGCAAGGTCCACACCATGAAGTCTCGAAATCTATGACCATTTGAAATCATGACATGAAATGAAGCCAACACATTTTTTTATTTAAATTTATTTTTCATCATGATCATTGCTTGTTCCTTCACGTACATATCAAAATTATTTATTATCAAAGACATTAAGTGTCCGTTTAATTGTAAAAATGGAATTTGAGTGAAAAGAAAATGAATTTCAGAGAATTGAAATGCATAGAACTTGTTTTACTGAGAATTGTCAATTAATTTTGTTTGATTGGTATAATTTTTCACTGGAAAATGTTGAAGTTTTGGATCTTTTGATATTCGTTTGACTTTGTTTTCCATGAAAATTGTCCATTAAAGTGAATTTAGTTTTTTTTTTTTTACAAATTAGGAATAGAATTTGTTTCCATTGCAAAAAAAAATACTGGAAAACAATTTTCTCACCAAAGTGGTGGGAAAACCAATTCAATAAAAACCTGGAAAAATGGGTCACGTGGGGGGTTGGGGGGAAAATGTTTTGCCAAGAAAAATTTGGTTATCAAACAAGAAAAAAGTTGAAACTTGGAAAATTCCATGGAAAATAAATCCTATCAAACAAGGCCTAACATTATCCATAAATGGACCAAGATGAAATTTAAACTCAAAACCTTGTCGTAGCATTTTAATCACTTAATAGAATATTCTAAATATTTGTACAAAACTTATTCACTTGTATGAGAGTTAATTACTCCAATAGTCACTGAACTTTACCGAAAGTTTCCCCCAGGACAATGAACTTTAAAAACTACATGATTAGTCACCGAACTTTTGAAACTGCAACCACATCCA
>CAIGRQ010019723.1:4395-20035 GCA_903798375.1 Fraxinus sp. D2006-0159 | reverse complement strand
TTCACATCAGAAAAAGTGTAAGAGAAAAACAAACTTATTCGTACAGGAATAAACCAGTAGTCTACATATTTCATGAAAGGTGAAAATCTTACTCCTTCATGTGATAAGCCACAGATCCAAGTTCATTATATACAAGTGGGTCTGAAGGACATATAGTTTTTGCCTGCAAAAAAAACTGAAAGTAGAATCTATTTAAAACTATTGAAGATAGAACTAACTTGTAAATCACGGGAAAAAAATACAGATACGTAACTCAGGGAACAAAGAGATTTAAATAATTTCCACAAGTTGACAGCTAAAGTCAAAATCAGAACCTGGAAAGTGAAATCCAATTTTCAGAAAGTGATACATTACCTGCTCAGCAAGTTTGAAGCTATGGGTTCGCATGTATTCCATCCCAATGTAAAGAGTAGGCAAATGGCATCTGGAATAAGAGAATATCAATAATCAAACTAGTAAAAGGAAATTTATCCCTCACAAGTAATAAGAATTTAGCAATTTAGGATTTTATAACTACATTTAATAAATTTAAGAAAAACTTAAGACGCATAACAGTTGAGATCTAGATCTGGAATTCATCCTAAAATACAAAAATGTCAAACAGATCTAAATCCAACATAAGATCGCAGCTCTATCAATCATACAATGTTAGTTTCAATCATTGCTAAAGATTTACAACTTCAATAATGCTATTAATAACCATATAGTTTCAATGTAGATGTTTATTATCTTTCCTTTGTCCATAGAATTGAATCAATTATGATTCACTATCTAACAATCTGAACCTCAAAGTCATCCAAAAACATCCTAGGTAGGATATCATGAACCTTCCTTGAATATTCTGTTCACACCCACCTCGTTATGTAGAACTGAGTAGGCATAACTTATCCATTGTAATACAGACGAGAACTATGTGTACAACCATCAGAATTTATTGGGAAAGTGCATGCAGAGGACAACTAAATCTTGTTATCCCAAATAAAACTATAAATCTCCTAGACAGACTGCAGTCGTATCAATGCAGAATTGAAGTGAAAATTTTACCCAGGAAATAAACGAGAAGCAGTACGATAAGCAGACATCGCTTGATCCCCTTCTTCTTGAGCAGCATAAGCATTCCCATAACCAATCCAAGCCGGGGCAAAAGTTCCATCCAAACTTGTTGCTTTGCTGCAAAATAAGACAAGTGATGATTCAAATCAATCCAAATTGCAATACCAATCAAATATCTCGAGGATAATAAAAATTAACATCTATATTCCGGTTTCATTAGCATATTACTGTGTCCATTTTTTATGTGGTTACGCCAGGGCGCCCTGAACCCATGTTGGGACAATAATCATTCCTTCGATGAAAGAGCTACCAGTTCTTTAAATGCTCAAGTTATATCACACCTAAAAAGGATGAAATATCTTCAAAAAATTCAAGACATCCTCATTTTCAGCAAAAACAAAACGGGAATTAAGTTACTTTTTTAGAAAGTAACCCTTTATCAAAATAAGTAACTTTTTTCATTTTATATGGAAAGTAACTTTTCCAAAGATGTTTGGAACAAAAATTTACTTAAAATTAAGTTTGACTAACTTCTATGCTTAGCCAAACATGCTCAATTATATCTTAAATTATTACTGACAAAGATATTGTATTTTCTTTGAACGTGCACTTCTACTTGTGTCACAGAACTCCATTAAGTGAGTTATTCTGATGTCAATTGCATCACATATTTGAACATTACACTGGAGGATGACCCAGAATTGCAACTATATAAAGTACTATCTTCCCAGGATCAGAATAGTTAGGCTGCATGCCAGTTTCTCAAAAGTATAATTCTCGTAATACTAAAACTTGAGCGCACACAAAAATTCAAACTGTTCAACCCAGCAACCTCTAAGCTTTTCTGGAACAAATTTTAATATTTAGAAGAAGGTAATGGCACGGTTGAATTTATAGAAATGTATACATAACGTAAATCTCTGGTGGGAGGTACCCCCTCCCAGGAGGAAAAATTTAAATTCTGGTGGTAGAATATCACACAGACAAATATATAGTAGAAGCCCTTCAAAACTTCTTTGAAAGGTTAATGCCTCAAATAAAGGAGTAAATGATAAAAACGTTTAATTCCAGTATAGAACACACTCAAAGATAAATATGTTAGAATCCTCCCTTTACAACCTTCTCTGAAAGGTTAATACCTGAAATAACGGCGTGATTGATCATACTTCTTGATGCAGTAATAGTAGCAACCCACAGCAAACCATGAAAGAGGCCTGGATAAACAAGTCATAATGAATCATGAAGACATACCTCTCAAGAAATGAAAAGAGTAGGCTTTGATGGAACTATTTAGCAGTTACTTTCAAAACTGAAAGCATTAAAAATTACATGTTTCAGAATTGTAAATCAGAAATATATAATTAATAGGAGAAAAATCGAAATGCCAAGTAATCATGTCTTTGTTGCCTGATTCAAACAACTGCCACCTGCAGCAAGTTCCCCAGAAAGACAGCAAGTAAAATATCTAGGTATTTTCCCCATAAGGGTCTTTCTTCCAGCAATACTTTACAGACTTCTATCACATGGTATGTCCAAACACACCAAGAATGCCTGTCGCATACTCTGACAATTGAACAAGGATAGGGGGATATGTATCCGAAACATTATGGTTGATCAATACATGATGCAGCACATATTCAAACTTTTGCATTTAGTACATACTTTAAACTGAGTTTATTTGAAAACATGTTATTCATGAGTGATGCTTTGAGAGCATATCCATATATGTTCTCACAGAAACTAAACTACTTCAAAAGAGTTCAAGTTAGAAAAGACTATACATATCTTCAATAGTCCATGTTTACTTGGAACTGGACATTGGGAATCTGTTTCTTGGGCATGTGACATACCCAGTGCTCCTACCTGGATGGCTGGATCCATGCAATATTGTTACAGACCTAAATCAGTTTCATCTCAAATCTCATATTTATAAAACCAATCCTTCTCAACGTGAAGAAATATGAAATTTCTAGTATTTAAAACGTCATGTAACCTCAAATTTAATAAGTGCGACAGGAAATATATAAGGGAGTGGCAATCAATTGACAAATATCTCACAAGACACATTGTGCTCACCGGTGAATGAAAATTAGCTTTGAGCAATATGGGATTTTTTGGACAAGTTTATATATGAAAGTCGCTTTTTATTTCCAAAAGAATTCAAAGACCTTACAATAGCCTGGCTTCAAATAATTATTGAGCTTAGATGACTAATCAAGAGGATAGTTCCATGTTCCATGCTCTTGATTAGATCATAATGCATTTGTGTTCTATTGTCAACTACATTAGATATCCTCAATTTAAACAATTTAGAAATGTTGCCAGAAGTGCAAAAATCTGGTTTGAACCTAACTGTTGGCATTATTTACCAGGGTTGTTTGCATCAAATCAGAACCTACTGCCCTGTAGGACTCAGCCAAAACCTTTTTACCATGGGCACTGCTGCACAATGCAAATGTCACCTCAACAATCCACTATTAGCAATATAGTTTAGGCAGTGTGTTGATAGTTTATGTCATACTCTCCACTCCATAGTGAAACTAAGTGCAAATTTAGAAAATAAAAAAAGGAAAAACATAATATTATTTCTCAAGATTAACAAGGGTTGTTAACATAAATAATACAAAAAATATAGATGCATACTCACTTTTGAGGATAGTCCTTGACTAAATTACATGCCATGAGATAGAGCTCATTAGAATGCCCAAGCTCCATAGCTGCTGCTAAATGCACCAGGGTACATTTTAGGTGGAAAGGATCCTTCTCGAGCAATCTGAATTAAATCATGGGTACCGACACAAGTGACATTGGTCAAGGAATAGAAGGAAAAGCATCATTCTGTTCAAACAAAATTATCAACCCACATTGATGTTAGTTCAAAGCATTTCTGGTATTCACCAGACTGATGGTAGTACTCAGCTTTGCAGGCTAAAAGATCAGTGTTGTTCTTCAATGTATGTTCCTGTTCTAGTTCTCTGAACTTTGCTTCCACAACATATTCTTTGTCATACTGGACAGGATGAAAAGAGTACATTCTTAACGATCAGAAGTAAATAGAATGAAATTAGATACTAGAAGGGGACAGCACTGAGGGTCACCAACCTTTTCGTGAAAAACAAATTTGTCCCCAAGGACCCCCAACATATTTTTTTTGTTGCAAGTTTTGTCCCCATTTTTCATTTTTCTAGCATGTTAGTCCCCAATGGACAGTTTTCATCCTGTTGACCATTAAAAAGGTACGTGACTTTCACATGTCCGACATGTCTTAACTTTTTCAAGTATACCATAGGTAAACACTTAACTGTCTTGAAAACATAAATAGCAAGGAATGGGAAAGGGAAAAGATATGGGGTTAAAAATGTAAACTGTCCCTGCCAACCCTGAACCTCCTCCCCCCACCATCAAGCCCCCAGCACCATCCTTCACTCCCCACCTACTTCCTCCCTTTTAACAGTCAAGTGGATGGAAACCAGCCGCAGGTTGAGGACCAACTTGTTACACAGAAAAGTGTGGAGGGACCGCCACTGCTATTTTCCCAAAATTGAAACTAATCTGTAATCTGAAGTATACTAGAATTGGAAACTATACTTACTTTCTTTACCAGACATGAATAGAAGGAAGAGAGCCAACCATCTTCAGGGCCGAATTGCAATGTTGACAGTAGACTTGTCTCTGAAATTTATTGGCAAATTTAATTATAATAAAACTTTATCTAATTATATAAAGCGAAATTCAGATGTATTTTGTACAGAGTAACATAAAGCTATGGTATTCAACCAAAGATCCATGTATTGCAAAGTAGAAAACCGTGACACGGTTAAACGTCTAACTTATGTTTTAACTTAACAATGGTTAAGAATCACATAAAACAAAGTTAAGAAGTTTGACAAGTTCTCACCTTCTTCATAGGTGAGCATGTGACCATCTATAAGACATTCCAAGGCCTGAAATGAGAAGGGGAAAAAGTGGTATTAGGGTCAACGAGAACAACAATAGTAATAGTAATAGAGAAAGTCACATTGCAACAAAAAACTTTAACATGTAACAAATTGTCAAAAACAAAAATAGTTAGCAGGTCAGTTCTAATGAAATTTTTTTTGATAGGTAGTTCTAATGAAAATAAATGTCAACTATTATTAACTTCACAAAAACAATCCAAATAATACTAATGAGAAACACCTCAATGGAATAATTTGCATACCTCGTAACATAGAGGATCTGCCTTGATGGCAGCTTTGTACCTGTAAGTTCATGAAAAAGGTAGAATGATGATATCTTTCAGCTACCAAACATGAACATCAACTTGACAACAACATAAAAGAAAGGCGCAGAACAGAGGGGAAAATATTAAGAATCAGATAAAATAAAAATAAAGATTCATGTATGCCAACTAGAATATCCAATTCAATAGTTGTAATTATACAGAAACTATTGTGATTCTATGAAAAATTCAGACATCGCGATACCAATTCTTAACTTAAAATACGCTGGACTTCAGCAACAATATGATAAGTCCATGTAAATAAGACAGAAGAGAAACAACACAAAGACAGATTAAAAACAGAAGCAAAAAATGGAGGCTGGAGGGAATACCTAAAGAAACGAAGAATAAATAGAGATTCTCTAAATCCACCATTTTTAATGAATTCAAAGGTCCATTGTATTGATATTGGTAGAGACTTTTCTATAGCATGGTAGTAACAAGAAAAACACAGAGAATCTTGTTTACCATATCCTACCAACATAGATGCATCATAAGTCATAACAGCCTCGATTTATTACACTCCACCAGTATATAGTCATTTATCAATTCAACAATTAATGGGAATAACAAACACCAAAAACTTCATACATCATAACCTTTATCCTACACCATGAAACACTTTCACATCTAATTACATCACCTTCTATTCAAAAATCTCATAGTGCTTACCTTTTATTCACTAGTTACCAGGGTTAACGCAGTTGTGACCTTATTTAGTTTTGAGAGCTAAACTATTTATTAACTTCTCCTGTTTCAAATATCTTTAGTTTTTGATGTCATGCCATCATTAGAAACACATTTTTGACCCATATAAGTTTTATTCTAGCACAGTAAAATACCAATAAAAACTTTTGTTCATTTTGGAGAAAAGTGATACTTTTATTGTTATATATCATTTTAAACATGTCCTATATAGTCAATCAGATTTTAATATTCTTGAAGAAATGTTCTCTACTTTCAAAATTCATGGGGTCTACATCATGGCCAGGAACTAGAAATTCATAAATAAAGATAATATAATTACAATAATAAACTAAAACACGCACCATAGTCGAGCCTGTACACGATTTTCCAGTGCTTCATATGCCTTGCCTCTTAAAAAGTATATTGCTGACAAAATCTATCTCAAGATGTAAAAATTATTTCACGTCAATGCTTCTCTAATGTGGGAATAATGAAGCAGAGATGCAGATACTGCACGTGTGCTGGAGAAAAAGAAAAGGAAAACACTTACATTGATTTCACGATCTTCGCCATCTTTATCCAGATACATGCTGCCATAATCCTTTGTATCAGTAATATTACCTTGTTCGTCCACTTTAGCAGGACCCAGCATTAAAAGGCATTGATCCCACTCCTTCAGTTCTTCCTGATAAATAGATGAAATTTTCCATGTGATGAAATGTATCCAAAGGAGTCTGTATATTTATCATATAAGCAGAGCAGTCATGTATATACAAACTTTCATTTTGACATGCTGCAGGGAACTGATGGAACTAAGGATTTTTTTTCAAAAAATAAAAAAACTTACAAAATTTTACTATGGAAATTTCATCACAACGTTCACGTGGACTTGAAAAAAAAATTGAAAACAGAAGTAGAAGTAGACCAAGAGTATGTTTGGTAGTGATTAAAATCTGATTAAAATTGAAAAATTAGTCGTTATGATTGACTTTTATTAGACGAGTGGACCTAAGAACGACTATATTTTCAATTTTAATTGGATTAAAATTGGTACCAAACAAGCTCCAAATCTGAAAATTCTCAACTTCACAAATAAAATCCTAGGACTTTAGTTTAGGAAATCCTCGATAAATCTTTTCAGTGTGTCTTGAATAATTAAATTCCAGATTAACTGATCAGCGACATTTCAGCAACCAATTGACGAGCATCACCACGAATGAAACTCGAGAGGAAAAAATGAAGAAGCTCAAAATTCCAAGACAGATCTAAAAACGCCAAGTAGGTGTAACACAGGCGCATAACATCGTGCATTTGTATCCGCGGCGGAGAAGTGAGGAAATTAACAACTTACCAGGCATTTGGCGGCGAGGTAGCGGAATCGGAGGTCACGGAGGACAATCTGGGAGGCATTAAGGAGGTGGAAGGCGCGGCGGTAGTGGCGGCCGAGGTAGAGTGCCTGTGCTTGCATATATATGTCGGCGGGGTCGGACGTGATGGCAGCTACCTTATCGGCGAAGAAAATTGCCGATGAGTACAAATGCTTGCCGACGCAATCCCTCACCACCCCTCTCAGCTTCTCTATTTGCTTTTCCTTCATATCTCCCTTAACAGCCTGAATTTGACAGCTCCGATTTGCAGACAGCTGAGGTTTTGGACTGGAGAATTTTAGAATGAGAGTGAAGATAGTTAAAAGAGCGGGGGTGCTGCACAAATTTTGTGAATGAGGGAGGTGGGGGGTTTTGAATTGAATTTTGGGAAAGTGGGAAAAATAGATAATAGTGTTGGTTAAATTGACAACAAAATAATCATTTAAAAATACATATCTTAATACGTTATTATTTACTTAAATATAATTTTTGGGAACCCAAATCAGGGTAAATTATATTATTGGTCGTTGAACTTTATCCGATATCACTATTGACCAATCGATCTTAAAACCGTTATTTGACGTTCATTAGATTACGTTGTCAGCATTCATTTATCACTTATATTGATTTCATCATTTCACTTTCATTAAAATGCACATATAACTCATAAAAGGCCAACGTGATAGTCCTTTCCCGTCAAATCCCTCAAGCTCAATAAAATGTCAATCTCTCTCTTACAAACACGACCTTCGTGAAGGAATGGAACATTGGATGACATACGGACTTCTAGGTGCTGACATTGATAAATTTTCAAAAATCAAAACGTATTTCTTGTTTGTCTTTGGTTGTTTTCGGATCTCCAAAACTATGTCCAATTAATTGTCAGTGATTTGTACAGCAAAGCCAATTATATTGGAATTGGTTTTATCAAAGTGTTACATACACTCACATCCATGAACCCCATGTTAATAAAAAAATGGCCCCAAAAAATCCCGCCCGACCACCCGCCCGGTACAACAAGCACATCTCCGATATGTATCTATTCCGTCCTTGTTTACATGTCCACATGGAATCTTTCCCTATAGATGATGTTTGGAAGATTTTGGGAATTGGATTGTTAGAAAACAAATATTTGAGGTCCGTCATCACAACTTTCAAAGTTTCGAGGAAACTTTGAACTTCATATTCTTAAATTGAACTTCATATTCTTAAAAAAAAAAAAAAAAAATTCTCTTATCTTTCAAATGACCAGATTCACGACTATTTGGATTTTAATCCATACGATTTACGAATTTTTCAACTTATAAAAAGCTATTTTTTATATCAAGACTTGCTCCATAGATGCTTGACAAAATAACCAGTACAAATATCTCTATGGCGCCAATTCCGTGAGATCTTGGCCTTGCCGACCGTTGCACTCAAAAATGGAGAAACTCAAAGAGTCTCACCATTCAGACTTTCCTCCCTCCTTCGCCTCCAGAAGGACCCCAAGCTAGGCCTCCAGCTCTTCTATAACCCGAAACCCGACGACCCAAAACGAAAACCCTTCCGGCACTCTCTCCTTTTCTACGACCTTATAATCTCCAAGCTCGGCTGAGCCCGAATGCTCTCTGAAATGGAAAATATCGTCGAGAAATTGAAATCTAACACCCGAATAATTCGGAAGGAAACCAGTCTCTGCAACATTATCGCGTTCTATGGTCGAGTTCGTTTGCCACATAGAGCCCTCAAGGTGTTCAATGAAATTCCGGCTTTTCGATGCCAAAGAACCATGAAATCTATAAATATGGTTTTGAATAGTCTTCTTGTCTTTCGGGAGTTTGAGAAAATGTGGGTTTTGTTTATGGAGATTAAAACACACGGGAACTAAGATGCTTGTACGTTTAACATAATTGATATGCGTGTAGTGTAAAGGGTGATGTAGAGGGAGCACCGAGCACTTAATATGTTTGATGAAATGTTGAAAAGAGGAGTGGAACCAAATGTGGTGACATCACATTTGGGACTTTAGTTAACGGCTACTGCATGTAGTTAGAATTGGACGAAGCTTTTCAGTTGAAGAAGAAGATGAAGGGGGTTTTTAAGATTAAACCTAATGCGCACATTTATACCACAAAGGGCTTTGTAAGGTTGACGAGTTGGACAAGGCTATTAAGCCTAAAGGAGGAGATGTCGAGAAAGAAAGTAGAATTGGATCTTGCACGATATTCCACTTTGATTAGCGCATCCTTTATGGTCGGTCGGAAAGGGGAGGTGTCTGAATTGTTAAGAGGAAAGGAGAAAGTTGGGTGTAAGCTCAATACAGTAACGTATAACGCTCCAATATGTTGGTTTTGTAAGGAGAAGGAGTTTGATTCAGCTTTTGGGATTTTGAATGAGATGTAGAAAAATGGGTGCAAGCCTGATGTGATTGGCTACAGTGTTATTATTAGTGGGCTCTGTAGGGAAGGGAAAGCAAGAGAAGCACACGACTTATTGGAAGATATGCCGAGAAGAAAATGCTTCCCAGATGTGGTAACTTACATGGCTTTGTGACCAAATGCATCTAAAGGAAGGGGCAGGTAAGATGAGATGGTTTTTAAAGGATACGTCTCTCGTTCTTCTACCGTAAGCAAATTTATAGGTGAATCGGTCCAAGACCATAAAATGGAAATATTATGGACAGTTTTAAATAGTTTGGCAAAAAGAAATGCAATAATTTCTGATATATGGAGATTAGTTATTTCTCCAGTCTGCAAGGAGGACAACCGCTATGATGCAAGTGAGGTTGTTAGTAGACTAATAAGCACTAGGGCTCATTCAGTTGGTTAGAGATGACTTTATGTGATTGACTTCTTAGTGCTGGAGTTTTCTTGCGTGACTAGAGGTGCTGCCTAGATATGCAGACATACTCTAGTCGAATACGCACTCTTGCTCACAGGTTAGGTACTTTGGGTTAATATGGTTGTGATTATAATTTACTATGAATTTTGGGAGCCACAAAACGAGCCATGACTATGTGCTATTACCTTCTTGAGTAAAATTTCCTCCCGGGGATATTTTAACCAAGATCATGGGGAATTACGGATTCGTGCATTTTGGTCTGGATAAGTGATTCCTTTTCCTTCTTATTATTGCGCTAGCTTTCCTTTAATTTCACAAATTTTGCTCTCAAAGACTTGGCCACTCATTTAAGGGACAGGAAGGTGCTTACACTATCAAGAAAGCAAGTAAACAGCAGTGTCCCATTGCCCACTGATAATCATTTTTGGTCTACCACAGGTTCCACAGTTCCCTTTAAAGACTGCAATCACCATTCTTCCTGTCATCACATACAAATTTTTCCTATAAGAAGTTCCTTGGTTTTTATAGCAGTTAAACTTCCAATGGAAACAGAAGAAAGCGCAGAGGCTGTAGGTAAATCTCTTGTGAGAGAACGTCCTCACTACGACTATGTTGTCGCTTACAAATCAATCATATATATTTGAGTTAATTATGTCAATGGTCATCGAGTTATTTTCTTACGGTAATAGTTACTCAAGTTTCTATTTGTTATACTAATGGCCACTTGGTCAAAAAATTCACTTAAGCCCTTGTTTGAGCTCCATTTTTGGATTAATATATTTTAGAATAATAAATTTTTAGGAGAATGTGTAGTTAAAAAGTAAAGAAAAATTTGGATTTACGTGCAGAATAAAAGTAGTCACCATCGGCTTAATTACTTAAAACTTCAGTGGAGATTGGTATAATTAACCCCAACAATTTCTTTAAGCTAAAAACAAATTTCTTACTTAAAATTTTGTTGTTAATTCAAGATGATTGTAATTATCAAAGCTAAAGATCCAATTTTGCAGCACATACTGGTAGGTACAAAATACTTCTTATAATATAGCTGAATATAAAAACAACGAATATGTACTGTGAAGTGCTACAATGTACAATTACTATCCATCCTTCAACACTTGCTGGATGTTTAACAGAAGTGAGAATATCTTGAAAGGCATAACCAGCTAGGCAGCTACCAGGCAAGCCATGGCCAATTTTCTCTATAAATGAAAGGTGAATACAGTGCCATCGTTGATGTTGTTGGCCAAGAATTAGGCTTAATTACTGTGCACTTCACGTCGACAAATCTTGAGTTCGTGATCAACAGAAATATCTTTGAATCAACTCATTTAAAAGCTGGGATTAAACTTATTTATTTAAATTGTCTTTGAAATGCCCTTCACTTGCAAGCTGGATTCATTAGATACACCTGACATTGAATAACGGTCTTACCTATTATGAACCCGGGAACCACTGTGAAAGCCACACGAGGATCAGTTTCTGGTGTGCCATCAGACAACAAGAATGCTTCGTCGCTTAAGCTATTCATGTAAACTTCAGAAAAACGAACTCCCTTGGTCACTTGAAAGATAGAGAACTCGTAGTCGGAATATAAGGCCAGGCAGTGTAGGAGCCAAACGCGCTTAGCCATCTCAGCGAATGCCGAGAAGAAGGATGTCTTCAGGCATTCACCTGAATTCACCAAGGCCCTCTGATCGAGATTGTCAAATAGGGATGCTTCCATCTTTGGATGAACAAGTCTCAAGTATTTAGAGCGGCAAAACATTGCAAACGCAGATTTAGGCTTCCGGGCTAGATAATCCGCCGGTTGAACAGAATTCAACTCCATGAATCTGTCGAAAAATAGCCTTCGTTTTTCCTTCTGCTCCGGCAAGGACTCCTTTTGGATCGAGAAGTTCGGGTAACTGAAACCATCAAATATTTCTTTGCAGACAAAGGATTCAAATGCAAAGCACCTGTGAGTTTGCTTCCAGAAAACGACCCCGGGTTCAATTGAACTGGCTGCGGCCTCCAAATCCCACCCTGCAGACTGCATCTCGACAGTCAGCAACCTGACAAATGTGCGAATTGATTTTACCGTCTGTCTAAAACATGTAATAAAGTGGTTGAGACTTGAGCCTGAGAAATGAGTAACCACAGGCATACCTAATTCTCCACTTGAATTCAATCTCTTCTTGAGTAACTTATTATCCGTGTCGACTTCAGCCAATCTCTCTTCAAGAAAGGTTATTTCAGATTTTTTAAGTTTAAGCTGAGAATCCAACTTATTATTCAAAATTTCATATGTTTGTAGTAGACTCTTCTGCTCCTGAATTTCAGCTAAAACCAGAGTCTTCTCAGGGAATGTCGTGTCCAATTGTTTCTTCAAGTAACATTGCTTCAATTCAGACAATTTCTTTAGTTCCAACACTAACATTTGATCTGCAGATTGAATCCCATCAGCATCATAAGGAGACTGAGCAAATTGCAATTCTGCGTATGCAGCTTTAACAGCTGATATTCCAGCGAACAGCTTAGCAAGAAAAGTTTCTTTAACCCGAACCAATTCATCTTCATCACCAGAGGACGGAACGCGGGAACTCCTCAAGCGATCTTTCGTTTTCTTTTCAATTTTTCGGATTCCACCATCCGGAGCTATCCCTGTCAATGCTCGAATGTGCAAAACCTTAGCGTAAGTACGTGCCAATCTAGTTTCACTCGGGATGGCACTAGATTGTTTAACTGAACCCATCTGAAGCAACGAAGATCACAAAATGAAGTGATTTCTTGGGTAATAACAGCAATGCTGATGCAAATTGTTAAAAGGACAGAATGAATAATTAAAGAAAGAATGGAATATTTATGATAATGATTGCTACAATAACTATGCATAATGAATAAAACAGAAAAGTTGTATCCTTTTACTCTTTAACCGAGATGATTAAAGGCATAGGAATTCAACAGAAAAGGTAGACTACAAAAATTAAAAAATTAAAATTAAACAAAAAAAAACATTTTAATTTCTTGTTTGGTACTTATTATTTTCAAAATAAAATTTTCTCTCTTATCTTTAACTACACATTATTCAATGAAATAATATTACACGCAAATGCAAAACTTTTATTTACATTTTAACCACATATTCTCTATCAAAGTATGAAAGTACTATTTCAAAATACATTTTCATCAACGACTGGGTCTCAAACATGAATTACAAAAGAGACAAGGGGGGAAAGCGTTATATACAAGGACGTCTCTCAAAAAACACATGAAAGTATTGATTTACGATATCAGTCGGATGGAATAAATTAAAATTTTATTTAGTGTAGCGTCTGATAATTCTTGTACAATGTGTTATATGTTTGTTGACATTAACAAATGTGTCAAAAGAATTCTAGTCACCTTTCCACGTAGACGTCACTTGTGCACTCGAACACCTCGTTATGAGGTAAAGATCGTCGACCTTAAAAAATGTCTGACAACCGTTTACACTCCAACAATCAAATCAATGACTGAACGAGATATAGCCTCTACTTGTTGGAACTTATTTCCCCATTAGTAGGAAAATTAGGCCCATTTTTTTCAAACTTGGTGGATCTTACAAGACACAAATGGTCAACAATTGTATGCTTAAATAATGTTCCAATGGCTCTATTTCTTCTATTAAGTTGGAACAAACAGGCTCATAATGAATGCAAGGGTTTGGCTAAAGTTAGAATAACTCATACTTTGATTGGAAATTGATTCATTTATTATAGAGGAGGCAAATGGGCCGGTTCCAACCTTAGGCCCAAAAATAGGTTGCTTGATTAAATAAGTCAAATCCAATTAAGCAATCGATGTTAAGCCTACTAACGTGGGACCCCTCCGTCACTCACATACCACGTAATTTATAGATATAACAATATTGAAAGGAAACAATATTATTTAAGTGACTTTAAATTAATCGTAAATGTCTTTATTTACTTTGTTATTGGTCGTGGGACATTCTCGTATTAATTATGATATATAGATGAGATCTATGTGTAAGTAGGATCACTGCCACGTTTGTTAATCTCTAAAAATGTATTCAAATGTTATTGGACAATGTAACAGTGATTCCTCTATCACATAAATCAATGATTATGATGAATATCATTACTTTTTGTCGTATGAAGATCAATTCAGAAAACCGTCTCCTTCATAACTTATTTGGTAAAATGAAAATTGATACTACCCCTTGGCAGCTCTTGGGTCCAATCATAGTATCCAATGTAAGTTGCACCCCAAACCAAAAGGAGTGAAGAAACCATCGACACCCCACCTCCAACGACCACGTCCCCACCCCAAAAGGAAAAAAAGAAGGAAAAAGGCATGTTACATTTTTGATAAAACCAAGCAGGGCCAGTCCACCAACTTGATTATGATCACGTGTAAGCAAGAAAAAGAAATTGTGGATCCCAATAAATATAGTCGAGCATTTAGCCGTTGTTTGAGTCATATTATTTAAAAACTCATTTTAATCGCACATTCTATCAATAAAATAACTTTATACGTAAATTCAAATACATTTTCCTATTTTTTAATCTCACATTCTTTAGAAATAATTACTATTTCAAAATTTTTATTTTTCTAAAAAATGACGCTTAAATTCATAAGATGGGATGAGATTTCTCATACTGACATTTACTAGTTAACCGAGCCTCACCACATAATACAACGGACAAAAACACGCGCCACGTACCCTACTCACCCTAGAGGAAGGGAAAAACCATTTGTACAGAATTTTTTTTACAGACTATTTTGAGTAGTGGTGGCAAGCGAGCCGAGCCGAGCCACCACTAATTTTGAGGGAGAAAATGTAATGATCAGATTGCAGAGGGGGTAAAGGAGTACTATTTTGAGGATGAGAGTGAGAGAAGGCAGTCAGCAGAACAAAAAATAGGGTATTGTTAAATAAAAATTAATAAAGTTTATTTAATATAAATTGAATGTAATTTATAAAACAATTAAATATATTCTCAATCGTCTCAAAATCAACCATATGTAATGGCCTGTTTTACAATTCTTTGATATCATCAAGAGAAAAATACTAAATATTTATGTTTTATAAATGAGTCATGCTACACGTACAAAGGGGGTGACAATTGACATTTTGTCAACCTTTTTGTCACCCCCTTATGTACAAATCGTATTATACCCAAAAGAAGATTCACAGCACAGCAAAAACAATAAAACAGCAGAAGAAAAATCAGCTACTGTGAAAAAAGAAAGTTCCTGTTGCTCTGGCTATTTGTGTGAAATTGTTTAGTTGTGAAGAAACAAAGATGAATGAATATGAGAGGAAGATTATTTGTAGATGAAGAACACAATTTCAATATATATAAAGAAGGAGCTTTGATTTTACAAAGAGAAGAACAACCTTCTTCCTTACCAAAACTCTCTGCCTATCTCAATATTCTCACGGTTTCTGCTGGTGTTTATAAAC
>CAIGRQ010019709.1:0-21637 GCA_903798375.1 Fraxinus sp. D2006-0159 | reverse complement strand
TTAAATTTTATAATATTATTATTAATATTTAATTAAAGATAAAAAATCTGTATCTATATATTATAATATCTGATTTTAGAAAAAATAAACATCAAGTCTGATTTTAGAATTTAAGTTTTGAAAGATAGGGTATTTGGTAATTTTCACAATATTTATTTAACTTTTGTTACATAAAGTAGTATAGTCAGACCGGGTGGAGTTGGGCTTTGAGGCAGCCCCTGTCGGACCAGGCCCATATTATTTCGAGAAGCTTCTCCCCCCAGCTATAAAGCATGTAATCACTGATGAGTTGGGATGCCCGACCCCAACTGAGGAAGTTCGATTACGAGGTAATTTTCACTTTTTAGATTTTCTATGAATTCCATCTGTAAATACATTTTTATTCGTTTATATTCCATTATATTTCCTTGCACATTTTCACTGTTTTAATGGAGAATTTCATAGGGAAATGTAGCTCTGTTTTTTGTTTTTCTTTATACGAAATTAACGATGAAAAATTCTGTAACAATGCGTGAGAATTCTGGGAGACTCACACATGTGCGCTTACACAAAAATAAATATTAGATGGACGTTAGGTTCCATGGAATTGCATAGGTGAAAATACTATTTTTGAAAAAAAAATGTAGGATACCAAAATGCCGTTGATATGTTATATAAAATAATAAAAATTATTAATTTTTATAAATTCTATATCTGATTTTAGAAAAGCTATTTAATATCGATTTGAATTATTATCCTTTGTGGTGTAGGGATTAAGAGTCTATTAAATTAATTTTTTAGTTGAAGTTCGCAATGGAGTTTATTCTTAGTTAAAGTTCGCAACAAAGCCAGTAAAGAGTGTAATTTTTGACCGAAGATTTCCAGTATATTGGCCAAAGTTTCCTATAAGTTTCTTCAAGCTCTCAATGTTTTGAAATTTTACCAAAAAAATTAGGATTTTTTTTTGAGTTCCTGCAACTTAGTTTTTTCTGAACAATCAATTGGTGGAACTGTAACCTTATGTAATTTTACCCATTTTATTTAGAGCCGTCGTGGTTATTTTATTCGTGTTGTATTATTATATAGTTTTATGAGAGTGCTTTGATCTTATGTTTGTTTTGGTTTTTTTTTATTAAAATCATTTATTCTTATCGTATTATTTTTTATTTAGGTGACTAAGTTCTTGTGTGATTGGATTCATGGCTAAGCTATTTGGAGGGAAAGATCCATTTGACCACCCGTTCTTCACTCAGCCATTTGGCAGTTTGTTTGGTGGGAAGAATCCATTTGATGATCCTTTTTTCACACGCCCTTTTGATCAACAGCCTGGGTCACAGCAAATTACTATTGAGGAATTGAACCCTGATAGTGATAGTGGAAATGGTTTTCAGAACAAGGACATGTCAAATAAAGAACTTGTTGTTAAGAACCCTACTGATCATGCAAGTGGTATCCATTTTGTTGTGTTACTTTTCCTTTTTCCCAAAAGTAATGTGAAGGTTACTTTTATAAGTACGAGCCTCTGATGATTTTCTATATTAACAATATCTTCAAATATTACATGTTTAACAACATTTTATATTATGTTGATGGTTTTTGTCAAAATATATTGAGATGGTTTAATATAGTGTGAAAGCATGCATGTCATCATACATTCTTGATAATTGTGCACATGTAAGACCTTTGACAAAAAAATGATTTGACCCACGTGTGAGCGTGCGCTTTTGTGATAAAATTTAAATAAATAATGATTAAACACGTTACTAAGGCGACCAGTTAGGGAGTGCCTGATTCATTTTGAACAGAGGATGTTTTATGCTAACAAAATTTCTGCAGTTTGCATGTTGATTTCTTTTGCCTTTTTATCTTTGTTCTTTACGTGGGATTGTTGTTTTCACTCAATAGGTACCCAGAACTTTAGTTATCGGAAAGTAGCATATGGAGGTCTGGATGGAGTGTATTACAGTTCCTCCATTGGCAAAATGACTGGTGGTGATGGGGTGAGTGGCATATTCACGTGGGACGGTGTTGTTTTGTTGATTAATATCATTCTAATCCTTATCCTTTTATTGTCATTGGAACAGGTGATTTTGGTGGAGATGAAAGAAGAAGATAAGATAGTTGGTGAATCACTTCACACATTGTCCAAAGGAATCCATGATAAGGTAATTTACTTGATGGGGTGCATTCTTGTATCATAAAACTGATCACAATATATTTATGGAATGCAATGGATATCCTTGGCCTTAAGAAACTTCATCCTGGTGAATGTTTGGAATATGCTCATAAAGCAGGAATTTTTTTTTCCCTCCTGTAAAATTCCCTTCAGGATGGTATTATTGTTCCATATTTGAGTTATCTGGCTCTCCTGTTAGATAGCTAATATCTATCTTAAGGATTTGAAGTTCATTCTTGGCAAACTATTCTAAGTTCTGCAAATGCTTAATTCATAGAGTTAATCCTAGAACTTCGTAGTGGAACCTATCTAGCAGTTCGAAATGAATCAGCCTGAAAGTTTGTCTTTTGTTATGTTCATTAATATTTATGTTTTCTAATATTGCTTCTATAGGGTCATTCTGTTACTACAAAACACTCTGCAGATGGTAGAGTGGATTCGCTACAGACTTTACACAATCTGAATGAAGGTTTGTTTCTTTTCGAAAGTGTTAAAGAGGCATACTTCTTACTTCTTAGTAAATTTTTCTTCACGATACATCTTGCTGCTGCTTTCTTTTTATAGACGAGCTTGATAATTTTGAAGAAAATTGGAAAATCACTGCTGAGAAAAAATTGCCTGGATGGAACAATGGGTTCAATTTGCTTGAGAATGCAGGTAGGTTGCTTTAATATCTACTTCTTGAGTTCTTTTTATTCTTTTTTCTTTCTAATTTTAGCCTATTAATTGCCTTCCGTCTTTTCCTCTGATTTGACGTATTTTGAATATCTGGACTTAAAAATTGAAAATAAAATACTCAAAAGAAAGCTACAAATGTTTTCTGAAAGAGTGTCTAAATTGGCTAGATCACCTGCCATTGGCACTTAACACGGTTTTACGAAAACCACAGGCACAAAGATTTGGACAATCTTGGGCTTCAATTCAACACCGTTTGAAGAGCAAAAACTCATTTCTCCTGGAATCTTTTGTTGTTTACATATTCATAATACATATGGATTGACATGGAACCAAATAGTTGAGGAAGTTGAACCATCTAATCCTACATCAAATTTGGGCTTATCTTGCAATGAGTAAATTGCAGTAATAATCACCCTTCAATTTGTTAAAAGGTGTTCAATAGTGTAACACCGTCCCTTGTTTCTATAGGATTTACAGAAAGTCCTTCATGATGCAAATTGTTCAATTAAATTTGTTGAAGTTAACTCTATAGCATTGTTATAATGCTGAAATATATTCTAGACTAGAATGTTAAATAACAGCCCTTTGTCGTTCTCATGCTCTGTCAATAATGAATTTTAGAGTTACATATGATATACCATCCGAAGAATTCCGTACGAAATGATTAGGAACACAGTTTTTTATTTTCTATGTACAGATAATAAACACTGATAGCCTATTCATTCACATATTTATATTCATATGTTCGAGCGTGCTTGCCTTAGTCCTTTCCTAATACACTATCAATGTCTGCTTCCCGTTGTTTGTATTCCTTAGTTATCTGTCCTATAGGCGCGTCATAAATGATTGGTTTTTTTGGAAGAATAAGCTTGTTTGCCAATCTGGACAATATAACTAATGCATTAACGGACTATTCCACACCGTTATTTCTGTTGAGCCTGCAATTCTGTTACTTTTCGAAAGACAGGTAGATAGAGTGGCTAAACTGAAACAAAAAATGGAAGTCCATGACTAATTTCGAAAAAAGAAAAAAGGTCGAGTGGATTAAGTTAAGTTCTGGGACTAATAGTATTTTTAACCCTGTAAATATACGATATTAGGCAAATTTATGTTTTTACATGGATGAAAACGTTGAAAATTTTGCCTTTTGAGGTTTTGCACGGTTGAAGTCAACCATGCCTACTTGTTGCATAAACTAGAAGAAATGTCCGTCTCCTGTAAAGTATGACACATTTTCCTGTAATTTGTGCAGGGAGTGATATCAGTGCATGGAATGATTTCCCTAACTGGAGTGGTTGGGGTGGATGGGCTCTTCCGTCACTGGAATACTTTGGAAACGGTGGTGAAGCAGAACAAAATGGCAAATCCCAGGGGCATTCTTCACGTGGAAGATCCCGGAAAGTTGTCCCAGTCGAGTAAACTTTTTCAGTCTTTGTGGTGGTGGTTGTGAGTAAATTAGCACTATATGTTTGCCTATATATATATATAGTTTCAGTAAGTTATGCGCTTTGGTCTTTTGACATCCTGATCATATGACCACGTGTTGTGTCAATATGATGTTGTTCTTGTGGAGTTTTCAGCCCATAAACTTCTAGTAAACCATGTCCCGATGATGGAAAGTATCGACTTGTGAAATCTGTGTACTTGCCTGGTCTGGTCCAGATCATCTTCTAAATATTTCGATCTGCCTTTTTTTTTTTTGGATACTTGGCTCGCTGTTTGTTCGCTTTATGTTGTTCCCTGTTGCTAAGAATCTAGATGGTTTAGATCTTTCAATGCGTCCGATAACGACAAGAATTCATATAATCTACTTCGAGGTCAAATTAACGTCATGTGTGATTTTATCATCTTAACGAAAGATTTTCTTCATGTATGGATTCAAATTTACAGATTCAAATAGGTTGGGAATTTAAAACATTACTTTTGAATGTTTGAAGCGTGAAAGGTTGGGGATTCCTGTCCTAATTTACTCAAAATTGAATAGGGGATGAAAAATAAGCGAGCCTACCCGTGGGTCGACTTGATCACGTCACTGAATCTGAGCTCAGCTCATCCCCTAAGCTCGTGGTGGAGCGAGTCGAGTCGGTAGTTGATCAGGCGGGTGACCTCGGCCATTGCCACCCGCTATAAGCAGTCAATTTCCTATTCCAAGCATTGAATCCTCTATCGTTTGTCCAATTCATACTTTACACATTAATGTTGTATCTTGTTTTAGTACTTATTTTCACAATTTAAATTAACACAAAATACATATCCAATACAAATTAGTCAATAGATTTCAAATAATAAATTTTTAAAAATTCTTATATAATTATTTAAACATTAGATAACAAGTGAACCTTCAATTGAATTAGTGATTCAATGACCTTGTGACTTAGATAAAGACTTCTTCAAAATTCAAAACCCTCTTGTAGGGTCTTTGTAAAGTTCAACACGTGTCACGCTTGTCACAAAAAGGTAAATCATTGTACAATTTCACCAATTAGAATCGATAAAGAGCTCATGTCGACATATAAGCGAGCATGTTAACTTTGGCTCAAAAGAGAACATAACTAAACCACGAGTTATTGGGTATCTTGTAAATGGAACATTCGAGTTTAATTATAGAATCAAACCGTTCATTTTGGTTTGATTTGTTTTGTTTTGTTTTCGATTCCTCTTTAGTTACATAACATATTTAAGTTCGTCAATGTTCTCATAATTCGAACAAATTTTATCCTAATATTTAAAACAACACAATAATCTAACAAATAATAGTTTCCATCTTAAAGGTGTAAAATTCTTATTTTGCAATCATTTTTAGCTCCCTACTTCCACCTTTATCATTCAGCAGTGTTGCAAATTGACAAGTGCTGCATTTCAACAGTATCAAGAACCTTTACCAAAACAGAAGGTCGAAAGCTCGTTTATTCAAAAAAAGAAAAAAAGAAAAGAAAAAAAAAATAGAAATAGAAATAGAAATTTAAATAAACATTTACAAGTCAAAAATAAGACCTTGTGCAATTTTTTTCAACTATTTACACATAAAGCATGTGATTACTCCTCTTTACAAAATTTCGCTATTACTCAACTTATAATTTCAACAAATTTACCGTCGGAACAAATGCTCCTCCCCTGACCTTGGATCGACGTGGCTGATCCACCGGTTGCGACCACTGTGCTGACCATCGAGTTTTCCACCGTTGCAAGATACATATGCTATATCTAGACCACTCCCCACCGGTAGAATCACTGAGCTAACCACCCTTACTGTATTATCAAGAACTTTAACCCATTCAATCCTATGATTAATACCAAATTGGGTAGCATTTTTGCAAACTAAAACTGCACCACAGTGGCTCAATTTAGCAACCCTAAAAACCCTAGTATAGTACTTGAACCGTGCATCCACCACTAGAAAATCAACCCCATCGAGAGTTTCGATTACCTCTGCCGCCTCTCCCACCAACACTTCCGGGAAGGATACTCCGGAATATTCTTCCATGGCGGTGATGTAATCTAGTTTGGATTTTTCATCTTTTACAATGCATACATGTCTGCCACCGGAGTGGCGGGCGGCAATAGCAAGGCCGACACTTTTTGTGGTTGCACCACCGGAAAACCATGCTTCTACGATTAGCTTTGCATTCCAGCCACCAGCCATGGCGGATATCATCTCTGCTGCACTGGATTCTCTGTTAAGGCCACCACACTGCAAGCACAGCATATTTTTACACTGTTAAGGTTATATTCTTTGCCCCTCTTATTTGGCTGAAAATCAGATTTTTAGTAAATTTTGATAAAAGTTGATAAAATATGCACGTCCAATAGATGAGACGAGTTTATAAAAGTTTATAGTGTACTTACGGATCTTATGGTGTCGATGTAAGCCGCGGAAGCTTTTTCGGGATACCAAACCAGCTTCATTTCTCCTCTTCTCTTAGATTTTCTCCTCTTGATAAGTTCCTAACAACTAAGAATATATTTAGATCTATTGGTGGTTTCAAAGGTTTATTTCTTCGTTTATAAATAGTCGTTTGAGATAAGAGAGTTGCAATTCAGTATAAGAGTTGACATTTGCATTGCAAGTACGATGTGTGCAAGACTTTGTCCTATTCACCAAATAAATTAGTCATGATAAGAGCAATCTTAACGCGTTCTCCATTTTTAAATAACATGTTTTATAGTTTAGGGAGTATCTATAAATTAAAGTAGTAAAAACTTTTAAATACTACGAGAGTGTTTGACACCCATTTTTGGATAATAGAATTTTTGGAATAATGATTGATGAGAGAATGTGTGGTGGAAAAGTTATGAAATTTTTTAAATTTGTGTGTAATATTATTTTATTTGGAGAATGTGTGGTTGTAGTAAAGAAAGAGAAAAAAAATGAGAATGTGAATGAGTGCCAAACAGGACAGTAAACTCTTTATTTTTAACACTTCAAAAATATTTATTGTTTTTTCTTATCTTTTATTTTTACTAACTTCTCTCTAAATTATTTTCCTCAATAAAAATTAAAATATTTTGAATGCATTTAATTATAAAGAGTGAGTTTAATTCTTCAAATTTAGAGAGCCGAACACACCATCTACTTTAAAATGTTAATTTAAAGAGTGATTTGAAGCATAATTTTAAGGATTAACTCTTTAAAATATAGAGTATTTTATATTTAAAGTATCTCTTGAAGATGCTCTTAACAGAGGAAAATATGGAAAAGAAGGCAAGAATATTTTAAAGAATATGCAAATTTATTGTTTTATTGAGAATATGAATACAAGAAACTCATATTTATATACAAAGAAAAATAATTGCTCTATACTAAAAATTGACTCATCGATTTAATTCATTTCATTGTCACATCAACCCCTACTCGTGAAAAAATAGAAAAGAAATTTTTTTTACACCATTTTATTGAATTCTTAATTAATTATTGATTTAATGCATTTCATAATTCTTGCACCAACCCTATTGTAAAAATTAAGAAAAGAAAAGTTCTTACACTGATTTGTCATATTTTTGTTATTTATTTATTGATTCTACTTTCACTCGTGGAATTTAATCCATTGCATTCTCGCACTAATCCTACTTGTAAAAAAATAAGATAAGGGAAAGTTCTTAATGGAAATTACTTTTATGGTAATTAAAACAATTGATATTATGATGCCTAGCTTTGAATGTTTCGGAGATTTTCGGATACTCATATTTTTAAGAAAATTTTCTCGTATGGATATCCGTTTACTTTTGTTATTGTAGTGAATATACTCGTAGATTTATATTACGAATGAAAACATTGTAGAAGAAGCGTGAAATATTATATAATTTTGTTGTCGCATTCTCATTGGATCCCAAGTCTAGGTGCTCAAGTTGGCAAGAGTCTAATTCTAACTTAACTATTAGCATTTATTGATTATAAATTGTTCAAGTTGAAGGAGAGGAAGAAGAATATATTGTCTCTTTATATGCATGAAAGCGACAATACAACTTGGTTCTTGCCAAACATAAATATCTCATAAACCACTTTATCCTCGAATACCATGAGCGAGCGTGCGTCTTTAAGTAAGTTTAAAAAGAAATAAGTTACTTAAGTGAAAAACTACTTTGTGTAGAGGGTATATGATAGTATTTACTAGTGGCTCATCAAACATTTGTTTTTCGAAGTGCTTTACTTTTATTGTAGACCCATCTTTTTCTTTTTCTCCAAAACTCCTACAAAATAGTGCATTTCTTTTTAGCAAATCATGTTTGGCAAGTTTAAGTTACTTAAAAATAATTTTTTTTACCAACTTTAGCCTTGGTCGAAGGTTTTCTAACTTGCTCACGATAAGCTAAATTATTCGTACGTATTTCCCATTAATAAATGTTGTTAATCTTTCGAGTAATGTACCCTTAAGCATGAACATATTTTTTATTTGCTACACCTATTAAGAGTTAATGTTTCATCTTAAAAGATTAACTTTACTAAAATAAATAATTCAAACTCTCATTTTGCATGCTCGTTTTTAGATGGACCATTTCTTGTTTGGGTTTGCTACAATATCATAATGTAACTTAGGATTTCATCTTAAAATGTCGACATTATATATTAAGAGTGGCAGTCCAAATCCGTATGTGTTGTTTTATATTTTAACGTTAATCGGCGTGGGATATATCCTAAACAAGACTTGCATAATTATCAACTTATGAATTAGAAATACGATTACCCTAAGAGAATCCTATTCAAAGACAATTTATGGGAAAAAAACAATAAATCGATCTCAATATAGTTAAAATAAAATAAAATTACATGACTAATTTTAACTTATCGAGAATTAAGGCTTTATTTTGTCATTGGTATGAGGAAAAAATGAAGAAAAATAATAAAATATATGAAAGATGCATAAGTAGACTTTCTTGTCTTGATAACAATATAAAATAAATAATCCCAAGTGTATCCAAACAAGTGGTATGAATAAATATTGATAATAATATTTTGATAAGGTCGTTGCAAGCTGTACCTTAGCTTATCAACTTTTTGTCTTTTAATATTGCCTAATTAAAAAATAATAATTCTTAATTACATTCATGAAAAATGTGTAATGGGGTCATTGAATGGGATTCATTTGTTTTTAGGTAAACTAACTTCAATAAATTTATGATGTCAATCCACGATCTAGGCTGGGAATCTACACGTTTAGACATGAAGCCAAAGTTGGTTAAATGCACAAATTTGTTGAAGTAGGTCAATAAAGTATTGTACGTCGAACATATTGTGACACCATTTTGAGTATTTCGATGTCAAATGGATTTTTATCCAAATGTTAATGAGTCATATATTAGCAGATGATACCGGCACAATCGCCAATTTTCTATTCTAATTCATATAAAGTCTTTTCTGCCCTGCTGCAGCTGTAGAATCTGTTAATTCAATAAGTATTTCTATTTTATCAGAATAATTTATACTTGTAGATGCAATATCTTTAGAGATATGTCTTTCAACAACGTCTTTAGAACTTAAATCTTTTTAAACTATCAGGTAACTGGAGAATCTCATGTTGATATTCACTAATAGTCTGTTGAGAAGAAGAGATTTCGTCTTCAAGGATTTGTAATCTTTCTTCTAATGACTGTTTTCTAAGATTTAAACTTCTAACAATCTTGGTCACAGTTTCATAACTATCACAAAGTTGTATTGAGGATGAGGATGGGGCTTGAGAAGTAACGGGTCGCACAATATGTTTAACTATTTTAGATATATAAAAGTTAAAACCTATCATTTCCCTAGACATTTATGTTGGACTTGTAAATTGATTCATAACCTTTCGAGCACAACCAATAACTATTTGAAGTGTAGAGCATTTGAAGCCGGACCATTCCCGGTGTAAATTATTAATTTGGTCACGTAGTTTTAAAAAGATCAAATGAGGCCCTGTCATGTGTCAGATCGAACCAGTCATCCTTCAATAAAAAAATAAATAAAAATGAAAAGTTGAAAAAATTTCTTGTCAAACGAATGTAATTGTCCTTATCTACAACTATTAAGCCCGCCTTGATTATTATAATTGGGAAAGAAAATCACATTAAGGGCTAAAATTTAATGTCAATAATTAAATTTTACATTTAATAAAATTAAAAGTCATGAACGAAGTAGATTGTAATATTTTTAATATTTTGTCATATTATTTTACTTCAATTTTTTTTTTTATATTTAAACACAAGAAGGGGGTTATTTTTTCATAGAAGATAAATAAATACGAACTTTGAGTAGTTAAGAAGCAACGATTAAAATCAGTTTTTTAGTGAATTTTGATAGAAGCTGATTAAATATGTGGTTGAAAGTCGCAAGACTCATAAAATATGTTATTAAAATTAATTTTTAAGTTTGATTTAAATTAAAATTTAGATTTTAATTAGTACCAAATAGGAGCTTAATTTATAATCATTGCAAAAGGGGAGAAAAAGAAGATACCAAATTTAAACTCAAAATAGATACAATTTGTATAATTAAATTATTATGATAAGGTTGTTGCAATGTGTACCTTTAGTAACGACCTTTTGTCTATTTATATATTTATACCCGCCTAATTCATGCTTATGTCTATGAAAGATGTGTTTGCGGGCCATAAAATTTGTTTCATTTGTTTATTAGTAATAATTAATCTCAATGGATTTTTTTACGTCGATTCGAAATCTAGACTCTATCTGCTCCACCTATTTTCACCATCATCAATGTTGATAACAATGTGTTATACATTTGTTGTTTATTCTCGTAGTCTCCGTTGCCACTATCTCCACCACATCACCACCATCAATATCCTTATTGTAACACATTATGTTACAGCCCACTATCATCATTGAAAAACAACTAGACCACCGTGGTCACACACCATAATTGTGTAATACAATGTTATATTGTCACTGTCAGACTGCCTGCATCGATCTAATTTCAAATTTTATACCAAAAAGTTAAACCATTATCAGTCAACAACCTAGAACAAGAAAAAAAAAACATCATCGCCATTGCACCACCATCATAAATCAAACAAAAAATAACATCTTTATAAATATAGATAATAGTAAAAATTCAGGTATGGTTCAAATAGGAGTTGTGGTCGCAACAATGATGACGATGGGTGGTGGTGATAATGGTCATGGCCACCTATTCGGAGGGTTGCACGAGTGTGGTATCAGATCAAGATATGAGTGAGAGAGAGGAGAAGATCTAATATTACTTGTAAAAGTTTGTAATTGTTAATAAAAAGAGAGTAAAATTGGAATTTCAAAACTATAACAAGAGCACAATGCAATAAAAAAAAAAAAAAATCACCACTAATCGCTAGGAATGAATCTTGGGGACTAATCCACCGCAATAGTAAAGGTGGGATAGCCCGCAACTTGTATTGGCTTGCCAAGTTGTGGGTTGGGAAGGTGTTTTTTTTTTTAAAGAGAAGCACTACATGTTATTAGAAATAAACGTTTTTCCTTTTTCTTTATATTTTCGATGTAATTAGGAAGTTAGTTAGAGTTAGCTATTTTTTTCTTTCCTCTTCCAGCTAGAGATTAGTTAGATGACAGCTGGACTATTTTTCCGCTTATTTTTCTCCCTGTCTATTTAATTTGACGAGGCTGTATTAGATTTAATTTTTTTATGAAAATTATTTTCCCTCAAAATTTGTTATTTCTCTTGATTTCAATATGGTATCAGAACATATTGCTTGCCAACTCTGAATCTCGCAATCAACTGAGAGTTCTTCAATTCTACTGATATGGATTCAGAAAATAATCAAATCAACAAAGATATGAATTCATCCATGAGTAAATCAACGATCGATGAACCATCTAGCCCATTTTATCTTCACCATTCAGATAATCCTGGATTGGTACTAGTGTCACAATTACTTACGGGGGGAAATTATGCATCGTGGAGTCCTGCGATGACAATCCCACTTTCGGTGAAGAATCAGATCTCTTTTATTAATGGATCTATGGAAAAGCCCGATGAATCGAATCGAGAATTGATTAATTCATGGATTAGAAACAATAATATTGTTATGTCACTAAATTCGATTTCAAAGGAGATTTCAGCTAGCATCATTTACGCATTCGCATCTCATGAGATCTGGAATGATCTCAAAGAAAAGGTTCCAACAAAGTAATGGACCGCGAATTTTTCAACTGAGAAAAGAGCTGAAGAACTTGACTCGGGACAAAATTCTATCAGTGTTTACTTCACAAAATTGAAGACTGTATAGGAAGAGTTGATCAATTTCAGGCAAGGCTGCAATTGTGGAAAATGCACATGTGGAGGAGTTGTGGAGATAAACAAATATCACCAAATGGAGTACATCATGTCCTTTTTTATGAGATTGAATGAATCCTTTTCTCAGGCTAGGGGACAAATCCTACTTATAGATCCCATGTCGTCGATTAACAAAGTGTTTGCACTTATGGTGGAAGAGGAGAACCAGAGAAAGATAAATGCATAGACATTAGCAACTGAAAATATGTGTACTGGTGCCTCTGTAGCATTCTCTGTTAGATCTGATGGTGTGAGGCCAATGATAAATCATGGTCCTAGAAATGATGGATCCAGATTTGGAAATGCATCTGATTTCAAGAGAAAGGATAAGCCATATTGTACCCATTGTAAATTCCATGGACATTCTATTGATAAGTGTTACAAAATACATGGATACCCTTCAGGATTCAAACCAAGAGCTAGAGAAAGTGTTCAAAGTTATCTTGCAAATAATCATGTCAATCAATTGTCCAGCAATCAGCACATGGATTAGCCTAACATGGGGGATTTTATTCAAAATCTAAATTCGAATAAGTATCAACAGTTGATGAGCATGTTATCGAATCATTTGGCTCCAAACATAAATGCTACTTCTGCTGAACTGGATAAATAGCAGACTACAGGGACTTCATGTATTTGTCATTCCATATCTATTGATCCTGTTTTTGTATCTAAGGATAGTAGCACATGGGCTACTAAACATGTCTGTTGTAATGCTGAAGCATTTGTAAATATGAGATCAGTTGAAAATGCTAGCATTACTCTGTCAAATCACTCCAAAATAATTGTCAATCTATGTGGTGAAATCAAGCTAAGTCCTAATCTGATGCTATATGATGTCTTATACATGTCTCAGTTTAAATTTAATTTACTATCAGTTAGTGCATTGGCATTTGATTCTCAACTTACATTACACTTCTCTTGGGGCCATTTTCAAATACAGGGGAATACCACCATGAAGATGATTGGCAGGGGTAGTAATATTCAAGGGTTGTATGTACTTGATACCAGAAATTTCAATTCCATTTCAAATAACTTTGTTGGCAATGTATCTGCTCATGTATGGCACAACAGACTAGGACATTTGTCTTTTAAAAGATAGATAGTTTAAAGAATCGAGTATCATGTAATACTTTAGAATTGAATAGACATCTACCTTGTTACACTTGCCCCATAGCTAAACAAAGGAGGTTGTCTTTTGAATTACACAACAAATTGTCTGATAAACCTTTTGAATTGTTGCGCTGTGATATATGGGGGCCATACCATACAACATCACACACAACACACAAATATTTCCTGACTTTAGTGGATGACCGTTCCAAATTTACTTGGATTTATATGTTACATCAAAAATCCGAGGCAGAAATTGCTATAATCCGTTTCTTTAACATGGTTTCCACACAATTTGATGTCAAAATTAAGTGCTTTAGATCTGATAATGCGTATGAGTTGGCATGTAAAGATTTCTTTGCTCATAAAGGGGTTATACATCAGTTCAGCTGTGTTGAGAGGCCACAATAGAATTCTGTTGTAGAAAGGAAGCATTAGCACTTGTTGAATGTTGCTAGAGCCTTATTCTTTCAGTTTAGAATCGCTATTCATTACTGGTCTGAATGTGTTTTAACAGCTGCCTACCTCATCAACAGAACTCCTTTTCCTATTTTAAGACATGAAACCCCTTATGAAGTCTTATATGGGAAGCCTGCTGATTATTCAAATCTTCGAGTCTTTAGGTGTTGGAGTTTTGCCTCCACTCTTACTGCACATAGGAATAAATTCCATCCTCGTGCCAGATTATGTGTGTTCCTAGGTTATCCCTCAGGAGTAAAGGGATTCAAATTGCTTGATGTTACCTCAAAACAAATTTTTATCTCCAGGGATGTTATCTTTCATGAAGAAACATTCCCTTTCTATACCATATTGTAATCTGATCAATTGCTTGACCCTTTTCCTGATTTAGTATTGCCATCTCCCAATCTATCTGCACCTATTGATTCTCATGATAGACCCACTCATCATTATCAGGAACAAAATCATCAAGATGCTTTCATCCCTTCTCCTCCCACTGAGCCAAATCATTCTGATGAAACACATAATCCTGAATTATCAAATGAATTAAACCCCATCAGTACATCCAATCTTGAAGTTCGCAAATCCACAGGATCCTTTAGACCTCCCAAATATCTTCATGATTACCATTGTAATCTGATGTTTCATATTAATCAGCCTTTGTCTCATTCTTCATACCACATTAGCAATTTTATCTCATATAAAAATCTTTCCAGTCCTTACAAACATTTTGCCTTATCCATTCCCTCACATTTTGAACCATAATTTTTCCATCAAGCTGTAAAATTTCCTCATTGGTGTGAAGCGATAAAGCTTGAGCTAAAAGCCATAGAGGATAATCATACATGGTCTGTAGTGCAACTGCCACCTGGGAAACACATTGTGGGGGGTGTAGGTAGATCTATAAGAACAAGTTTAAATCCGATGGGTCACTTGAAAGGCATAAGGCACGCGGTATACCCAATAAGAGGGGCTCGATTACTTTGATACTTTCTCACCTGTAGCCAAGGCAGTTACTGTCAAGCTTATGCTTACTCTTGCAGCTCACTTTGACTAACATTTAGTACAACTAGATGTGAATAATGCCTTTTTGAATGGGGACTTGTTTGAGGAGGTATATATGAAACTTACACTTGGGTATGATTCGCTGAAACCATCTAAACAAGGGGAGAAACTGGTTTGCAGGCTACATAAATCAATATATGGCCTAAAGCAGGCCTCGAGATAGTAGAATTCTAAATTCACTCAATCCTTTATACAGCATGGTTTTACCCAATCAAAGGCAGATTACTCACTCTTTTCAAAGGGCTCAGGACAGAACTTTCTAGCTCTATTGGTCTATGTAGATGATATTGTGAATACTGGACCAAATATAGAAGTAATAAATTTATTAAAGTCCTTCTTACACTCCCAGTTCAAACTCAAGGATCTTGGGGCTTTGAAGTATTTCTTGGGAATTGAAGTTGCCAGATCATCATCAGGAATTGTCATTACATAGAGACAATATACAATGCAATTGCTTGAAGATGCTAATTACCTGGGTTGTAAGCCGGTGAACAGCCCTATGGATCCTAAGGTTACTCTTAGTCAACATGAAGGGGACTTGCTTTTTGATGCATCACACTACAGGAGATTGATTGGGAAACTCATGTACTTAACTTTGTCTCGCCCTGACATAACCTTTGTTGTACATAAGCTGAGTCAATATGTTTCTCAACCAAGAATGACACACCTGAAAACAGTTCATCATCTGCTAATGTACTTAAAAGGTCATCCTGGACAGGGTATTTTCTTCTCTTCACAAATGATGTCAAATAATTAACATTAGAGCACTCTCAGATGCTGTTTGGGGATCATGTGTTGACACTCAAAAATCAACTACTGGGTTCTGTATCTTTGTTGGGAATTCGATGGTTTCGTGGAAATCCAAAAAACAGCCTACTATATCTCGTTCTTCAGCAGAAGCAGAGTACAAAGTACTTGCTTCGGCTGTAAGTGAAATCATATGGATCAATCAGTTGCTACATGATTTTCAAGTGTACACTTCAGCTCCAACTGCACTTTATTATGATAACTAGGCTGCCATTCAGATTGCCACTAATCCCATTTTTCATGAGAGAACGAAACATATAAAGGTTGATTGTCACTTCATACATGACAGGATAAATGCAGGAGTGATCAAGCTACTTTCAGTGCGGTCAAGACATTAACTTGCCGATCTCTTCACCAAACCGTTACTTCCTTCAAATCTGGCTCACTTGCTGTCCAAGATGTACGCAAAAGACATTTATGTACCTTTTGAGGGGGAGTATTAGAAATAAACGTTTTTCCTTTTCTTTATATTTTCGATGTAATTAGGAAGTTAGTTAGAGTTAGCTATTTTTTCTTTCCTCTTCCANCACTTCATACGTGACAGGATAAATGCAGGAGTGATCAAGCTACTTTCAGTGCGGTCAAGACATTAACTTGCTGATCTCTTCACCAAACCGTTACTTCCTTCAAATCTGGCTCACTTGCTGTCCAAGATGTACGCAAAAGACATTTATGTACCTTTTGAGGGGAAGTATTAGAAATAAATGTTTTTCCTTTTCTTTATATTTTCGATGTAATTAGGAAGTTAGTTAGAGTTAGCTATTTTTTCTTTCCTCTTCCAGCTGGAGATTAGTTAGATGACAGCTGGACTATTTTCCCGCCTATTTTTCTCCTTGTCTATTTAATCTGATGAGGCTGTATTAGATTTTTAACTAATGAAAATTATTTTCCCTCCAAACTTGTTATTTCTCTTGATTTCAATATATATATAGAAGAAAATTCAGGAGAATTATAGATTCATTTACCTGGGATTCGTAGTGTTGCACTAATTTTTTCTTCTAGAAGTATTGACCGATTCTCCATAAATCGCGAAATGGAAGAAGAGAAAATGATAAGAATTTTAGGATTTTAATTTATGGAGGACAATTATTTGTGCTGTGAAATGGGATCTATCAACTACTAGTGGGATTGGATTGTGAATGGAGTAAAATGTGGTAGTTTTAGGAGTGCAGTGATATTTGAGATATGAAAACATGGGTCACCACGTCAAACACCCTATTCAACATATAGACCTAACTTTTTAATTATTCACCACAATGACCTTTTTAACATTAAAAGACAAAACATACCCTTCATTTCAAAATTAAAAGCGGTATTTCTCTGCCCGAACCAGCCGGACCCGGTCCAGACTCCTCGGATCCCTGACTAGTCGAACCTCGAATCCCTGACCCCCATACCTAGTTAACATATAATAGATTTGCTGTGATTTCTTCACAAATTTGAATTTTTTCAGCATAATAAAATAATTCTTTGTTTAAATCTTTAAAAATTAAAGCTAAAAACACATTATCCATCAATATTATAAGCAAGAAATGGCGATGAAGATGGAGAAACATTGAAGAAAAAGAAATAATAAGATTTTTAAATTATCAATGTTCAAAATGGAGGTAAAATGGGTATATATTATCATTTTTAAAATTTTTTGTACTCAAATTTGGTCAAATGCCATTGTGAAAAAATGGTCGGGTCAATCGGCCATCTACCTCCATTTCTTCAACCCCCTCCACTACACCATCCCACATGTAAAAAAATTCAGAAATTGAAAACTTATTTCAAAGATTATACCCACCTTGAAATCACCCCCACCGACCCTTACTCTATCCCACCTCTATCCTTTAAAAAGCTTTTAGCAATTGAAATTCTTTTTTGGATATTACACTCGATCACATGGAACCACACCCATGCCCACCCCTACCCTGTAGAAATTTCCCAAAACTTTTAAAATATTTTTCTCAAGACTACACCCCACTCATGGACTAACAGTGTTTTCTGTGACCAAATTTATTGTTTGTAACCATGCATGTGTTATATATGACTAACGGTAATCAAATTTGTTTTCAATGTGACTGCCCTATTTGCGACTGTATGTAACCAAGTCACTAATCTGTGTTATCTGTTACTCACTTGACTAAATTTATCTTCAGAGTGACTGTCTATGACGAGGTCAATCTTAACTGTGATAGTATGTGACCAAGTCACAAAAGTCATAATTGACACATATATGGTCACAACCACTCATAATAAATACATACTTGGTCACATAACGTCATCACAAATAAGTCTGGGCACACCGCAGACAAGCACCACAATCCACCACCATCACCTCCAATGCACCACCACTACCACCTTCAACTCAAATTCACGACCATAAATACTACATTCATTGACCTATGTTATCAGTGACTAATTGTGATTAAATTTATCTTCGGTGTAATTGTCTATGAACAGGTCAGTCTAATTTGTGACTGTATATAACCAAGTAACATGTATTCGCAATTAACATAAATCTGGTCACAAACAGTCACGCGCACCACCTCACAACGACCTCAATGCACCACCAATAACAGAACCATCATTCCTACATCACCACCAACAGAACCGCACCTACAAATCAGAAAATCACTGACATCATTCGTAAAACACCAACAACCATTTCAAAACTCTAGCAAAAGTAGTAGCTCTGATAGTGACAATGAAGTAGTTGTATACCTTTGTACGTGGCGGTTCTACTTTGCCTCGCGCAGCAGTGAACCACTGTGTGTAGTCATCGAAGAGATGGTATCGAAAGTGGGGATGGGCAGGTAGAGTGGTAAATCATCGCACATAGCAGTTTCGATCCGCTTCGCGCAACAACTTACCGCTACATGCAGTTACTTTCTCTGGCAGTTCTACTTTGCTAGAAAGATGGTCCAGAGTGGGGGTTGGGTGGGGTAATGTGGTGGTTGAGAGATAGAGAGAAGGAAGAATGATCTTGGATTTGGGAGTTCAGGATAGGGTAAGGTAGGGTGGTGGTAGATAGATAGAGAAAAGGAAGAATGATCTTAGATTTGGGAGTTTAGGGGTGGGTGGGGCGATTAACTTTAGTTACATTTTTATTAATCATAATTAATAACAACTAATTACCACCTCTTATATGAATTTTAAACTTAACCCCTTGTTTATGAAAACTAATCTTTCATTGTAGGGTTCTAGGTAATTTCCCCTTAGAACAACTAGTAAGATAACCATAGAGAAATTTATTTTGGGGAATATGATGTACGGGTAAAGATGTTTAATGGGACGAGCGGACTCGTATTCGACCGTGGGGTGAGCTCGCAACTTGCCTTGTTTTTTTTAAAGCCAAAAATTACATTTTCTCTCATCTAAGTCTAATGAAGACGTAAATTTATTAGGAACTTGTAAATGTAAGGAATCATATATTTGTTAACACCCTCATCTTTTATCCGGGTTTGGAATCGACTACAATACATAGATGAAGTTAAAATTGTACACCAATGAATATTTTATGTATAATTTTCTAAAATAAATACAGTATAATAACGTTTACAAAATGAAACATTTTACATTTCCACCTAAACATTCTGCAATTTCATATCTAAAAAGAAGACAGAAAGCCACCTTCATATTTTTGAAGTCATTAGCGGATATACACTTGTGCTTCTATTCGAGTTGAAATATTGCCTAGTTCATGGAATGCATCTCCATCTAACATATGATCTATCATTATAGACCTTATGTCTGGAAGTATTGATAATGTCACGAGTATTATGAATAAGTCTTGGATTATACTAGACATTACGGATATTGATAACGTTGTGCATTCCATCATTGAAGAACCCAAACCCTACTAATGTCTCTTTCCATTTTGGTGATCCGACCATATTGCTTTCATACATTTCGAACTTACGAAAAGTTAAATATATTCAGCTTGAACCAAAATACAAATTGCAAAATTCTACAATTCTTCCTAGTAATGAGGGTATATTTGTATCGAATGTAAAGTTTAAATTATTTTGATGTAACTGAAAGTAATGTTCGAAATTCAATTTGAGATGAAGATCAAACATTACATCTAGAAAAAATAATTGATACACGATAAGAAAATTATTTTGAATGTGTTATCTATTGTGACACATACATTCAATAACTTTGAATCATTACTCTGTAGTATGAGAATGCTAAACAAACATTTAACAAAGAAGATAATATATAATTTTAATTGAAAAAGGGGATTCACATTTCATTCATTACGAAAATATGTTTAACAAATTATAAAACAAACTGTATATGTTTCGCTCATCATCAATTAGCAGTGTCATTTATAATCGATTACAAAAAAATTGTTATCTCATTTATGTAACAAATCAAAGTTCCTAAATTATTATAATTTCGGTCAAAATCCACATGAAGAAAATTAAATTAAAATCTATTCAATAATATTTTGGGGAAGAACAAGAAAAAAGGTTATGGCTTTTGTAGTTAGTAATTAATGAGGGCACAACTGATTTATGCTTTCAGCATATGTAAAATATCAGTCAGGTTAACATTGAGGTATTTCCTATGTTAATGAACTCATATATGAGAATTAGGTCAGCTCTTGGCATAATGAACTAGGAAAACTGATCTATCAAGCATCCAACATGTTGATATGTATATCCAAAGAAAATTGAATTTCTTTCACTATTTCTTCATTTATTTGCACTTTCTATGGATTAGTTGGCATCGAATGGATAAAATTGATTGATAACTGGCTATTTGTTTAATTTTGTAAGTTTTAAGTGGAGAAAGATAAAAAAATTGGTTTTGCAGCCTGTAGTTTGTTGATTAGGATTAGGAAGAATAGATTTTCTGGTTTCTGAACATTTTGCACTGAATTTCCAGAATTTCTTGTATACTTGTTACATGTATTTGTATATGAGCAATGGGCTTGTAGCCTGGAATATGTCTGAATATGTTTGTTATAACATAGGACTCCAAAGAAAGTTTCAGATCTTATACATGCAAAGGGAAGCTATATAACATTTTAGTTTGAAGTTTAAATCAAGATGGTGAGTTATTTAATTCTTACTAAATACCGCATGTCTTTGGCAAACCGACCAATCTAACCCAACTCGGCCAACACTTGATTGGGTTGGGTCGGGTTTCAACATTTACACGAGTTGAATTGGTTTGATTTTAGATCAAACCGACCATGTTGGGTTGGGACAAAAACCAACCCAACCCACCCACCCACCCACCCCCAACTATAAGAAGACTAGAATCAGGTGGTGTCTTAGTTCTACCCTCAAGTTAGTACAGTCCATTCCTCTTAAGCCCTTTCATAATCACTAGAGACCCCTTCATAATTTTCAAAATTTTATTTCCAGATTTAAAAGTATATCCCTCGTCTTCAAGAGTATCTGAGGAAATAAGGTTCTTCTTCAAATTAGGGACATATCTTACTTCTCTGAGTTGCCTGACAGCTCCATCATACATCCTGATGGCTATATTACCAATCCCAACCACATGCTGAGAATTATTATCTCCCATGTAGACCTTCCTAGGTTCAGTCTCTCTATAGTTATAAAAACAAGACCTCTCAGGGCACATGTGAAAGGTGCACC
>CAIGRQ010019702.1:0-10006 GCA_903798375.1 Fraxinus sp. D2006-0159 | reverse complement strand
AATGAAATGTATGAAGACAACATGGAGTGTAAACTAAACAAATTTCTGTACGGCCTCAAACAGTTATCCAGAGCATGGTTTGACAGGTTTGCAAGGGTGCTAAGGAACCAAGGATATCAGCAAGGACAATCAAATCATACTATGTTTTACCACTTGTCTAAAGATGGGACAAAAGCAATTCTCATTGTATATGTTGATGACATAATACTAACAGGAGATAACATAGAGGGACTAGAGAGACTGAAGAAAAACTTAGCAGCAGAATTCGAAGTTAAGGATCTTAGATAGATGAGATACTTCTTAGGGATGGAAGTTGCCAGATTGAAGAAAGGTATCAATGTTTCACAANATGGGACAAAAGCAATTCTCATTGTATATGTTGATGACATAATACTAACAGGAGATAACATAGAGGGACTAGAGAGACTGAAGAAAAACTTAGCAGCAGAATTCGAAGTTAAGGATCTTAGATAGATGAGATACTTCTTAGGGATGGAAGTTGCCAGATCGAAGAAAGGTATCAATGTTTCACAACGTAAGTACATTCTCGATCTCCTGACCGAAACGGGGATGCTTGGATGTAAACCAAGTGACACACCGATAGACATAGGAAGAAAAGGAGTAGACATGGGAAAACCAGTTGAAAAGGACAGATATCAGCGGTTAGTTGGCAAGTTAATCTACCTCTCACATACAAGACCTGACATTGCATTTGCTGTTAGTGTGGTAAGTCAACACATGCATTCTCCAAGGGCAACTCACCTAGAAGCAGTTTACAGAATCCTCAGGTATTTAAAAGGTACTTCTGGAAAGAGGCTCTTCTTTAAGAAAAACGAAAGAAAAGAAGTAGAAATTTTTACTGATGCAGATTGGGCTGGATCAATAGAAGACAGAAGATCAACTATTGGCTATTTTACCTTTGTATGGGGAAACTTGGTAACTTGGAGGAGTAAGAAACAAAATGTAGTAGTCAGAAGCAGTGCCGAAGTTGAGTTCAGAACAGTCGCATAAGGAATATGCGAAGGATTGTGGTTTAAAAAATTATTGGAAGAATTACAGGTTATAGTAAATTTTCCAATCAAAATGTATTGTGACAACAAAGCAGCTATCAATATCTCCGTCAATCCAGTCCAACATGATCGAACCAAACACATTGAAATAGACAGACACTTCATCAAAGAAGAGGTTGAAGAAGGGATTATATGTATGGCCTATGTACCTACCAAAGAATAGATCGCCGATATATTCACTAAAGGATTGCCTCGACAAAACTTTGAGGATTTCATCTGCAAGTTGGATATGGTCAACATCTACGATCCAACTTGAGGAGGAGTGTAGAAATCCCGGTTATGGGAATATTTTATATGATTGTATAATTGATTTGTTACCTTAACTAGATTAGGTAAATTTTGTATTTCCCTAGTTAGAAGCTTACCTTTTTTATTCCCTGTTTGCACTATATATTGAGGCCCTTAGTAATGTAAAATATATTGAGAAGAATTCAATTCCTATTTTCTATATTCTCGTTTCTATACATTTGATAATTTGTTTTTTTGCCACTGACTTGTAAGCATGAAATATTGACTTTTTTGTTCTATGACTCGAAGTGAAGCATACTCTAACGTTGTGCATCCTATGTTATTTTTTCGTGGTTTTCTTGCATATTTGTCCAAACATTTTCTCCTTCATTTTCGCAGGTTTTTGATTGCAGACTACATGGTTGTTCCCAGGATCTTATCTTTCCTGTAAGTTGATTATGCCATCATATAAGTGTTTATGTTCTTTAGCATAGTGAATGTCTCTTACAATGTTAGTTTTTCTATTAGGCTGAGAAACAACTACCATGGTCCTGTCTGGATGTGGAAAAAAAACCATGCGGCCCAAATTGCTACCGACAGGTACTTGTTTTTGTACTTGTGTCTTCATCAATTATCATAATATAATGATTTAACCGTAAATTTGTTTCCCCATACCTTTCTTGTAAAATGTCCTGTCTGTACCTTTTCGGTGTTCTTGAGACCTGTTTAGGCCACTACATAGTGCACTTCAATGTTATTTACACATCACCAGAGATTTTTCTCCTTAATCACGCTATATTCTTGCCAGAACTTTTTACTACATTCATTCTGCATCAGGTCCTTAAGTCAGAAAGAAATGCTACAATGTGCCGTACTGGGCAGGTTATTTATGAAGAAAAAGCTGCCCCTGCTTCTAATAATGCTGTTTCCGTGCAGATACAAAAAAGGAAGCAGGGAGGTCCATCTGTTCGCAAGAAGTCAAAGTCTTTCCCAAGTGAAAATGCTTCTTCAAATGCAAAAGACATATCTGAAAGCAGTGACTCAGAAATCAAACTCTTCAATGATGTTGCTTCTTCGCCTAAGTGTACATCTATAGGAAAATGTGGGGGAAACAAAAGGAACAGCAAGAGAATAGCCGAGCATGTATTAGTTGCCATAAGGAAAAAACAGAAGAAAATTGCTGCTTCTGACTCTGGATCCGTTGCAAGTGGGAATCTTGGTTCTAAAGATTTGAATCTTCAGGCTCCTCGACGAGAAAATAATGGCATTAATTCTTCACAGAAATTGAAATCTTCAGGTGCTAGAAAGTCTAGTAGGAAAGAGTATTTTGCTCCTGACAGCAACAAATCTTTGCAGGGGGAGGCTCTTAGTGGGGCATCGAATGAGATTGAGAGTAAACGACCTGTGACTAGTAGTGACGATACCTTAAAGAATGAAGAATTTATAGATGAGAGTATGTATAAACAAGAAGTAACTGATGATAAATGTTGGAAAGCATTTGAAAAGGCCCTCTATGAAAAGGGGCTTCTGATTTATGGCCGGACCAGGTTAGTGATTTATATACATCTTCTGCTTCTTTTAGATGTCTGGTTCCCATGTTCTGTTAGCTGAAAAAATCTTTGTGCATGCTTCTAACTCTTATATTATATGAGTGTAAAGGTACGTCGTATATCCTTAGTTAATTAATCCAATGATTTCCAGAGCATTTTTGTGGTTGTGGATTTATTTAAGCACTAAAAAGACTGCTATTATTTTTACTGGTAAGTAGTAATGGGTTTCTGGTGCAGTTCAAGATAAAAGTTGAAATCCTCATGCTTTTCACTTGCATCTCTCTTTTCTTGACTTCAATATGGTAGCTTTACTATCTGACTACATTTGACATCCTGTCTTCATTTGACGTTGGTGGGTTTGTCCTGCTTGCATTTGTTCTCAATTCATGAAGTATTGACACTCCTATTAAAGAAATATGTCCATTTAGACGTGTCGTCTCGTGTCGGACACCTAAGATGCATCGACACCCTCCAGGGACCGACAAGTTGGTTTCGGCACACGCGTCAGAAACGTTAGGCGGCGTGTTCAAATTATTTTTTTGATTTTGTACAGTTGGACATCGGGATTAAATTGTTGACACGTCAATACACTGTTAACACACAGGAATTAACAAAAACAAATTCAATTTAAGTCTCTATTTGGCCCCCATTAAATTTATAATTCATATTTCTCTCTTCTTATCAACCACACATTTTCCAATAAAATAATATTACATATAAATCCAAATTTTGTTCTTCTTTTCTAACCACACATTCTTAAAAAAAAATACTATTCCAAAAATTAAAATGACAAATAATGAAGGGCCAAATGGGGGCTAAAATATATAAAAAATAATACTCTCTCTGTCCCACAAAGATAGGCTTACTCTCATTTTCACTCATATTAAGAACAATTAATTAATATAATTGGAACTATAAATTTTATTTGCTTTTTTCTAATATACCCCGACATTGAATAATTGAGTTATTTGTTTATAAATAGTGGCATATTAGAAAAATTAAGGAATTAATTATACTCTCAACAAAAAAATTGACCAATAATTTGGGATGGGTGAAAAAGGAAAGCAAGTCTATCTTCATGGAACATGGGGAGTATTATTTTTATCCGGGAACGTCTTGTGTTGATGCTTTTTTGAGGAATTTCGTGTCGATGTATTCGTGTCGTGTCCGTGCTTCCTAGTAGTACACGAACACTCTTGGACACTTCATGTTATGTTTTACATATACTATATGGATTTTTCTTTCTAAGGTATTTAAATATAATATATTGCCATTCATCCAATTTAAAAGATTTTGCCAATTAAAAAAAATGAAAACAGTATGGATTTCTTAAAATAAAAGGCATAAAAAACGAACATATAATAGATAAATGTACAAGTTAAAATAATTTTAAGAGTACGTGTCCATTTTTGAAAATCATGTGTCGGCGGGTCCATGTGTCACATATCCATGTACATAATTAGCACTCAATTCTACATGTTACCTTCTCTTGCTATTCTGTAGTCAATGTAATGGGAGAACCTTTATTTGTGTTGCAGCTGTTTGATTGCTAGAAATCTTATGAATGGTCTGAAGACATGTTCAGAGGTATATAAGTATATGCATCATTCTGAGAATAAGCAATTTTTTCGAGTTGGTGATGGGGCGACCTTTGCTGATGGCTATTCTAAAGCTGATGGTAGTGAAATTGTGGTAAGTTTTCTGTCCACCATTCGTATGTTAATTTGCATACTTGTCCTTGGGTATTAGTTTTATTATAGTATGCTCATTTTGTTTTGGGCCGTAAAGGGCAATGCTGCACGGAGAAGATCAAGATTTTTACGTAGGAAAGGTAGGGTTCGCCGCTTGAAGTACACATGGAAATCTGCAGGGTACCATTCTATCAGGAAGCGCATTTCTGAGAGGAAAGACCAGCCTTGTCGGCAGTACAACCCTTGTGGATGTCAATCAGCCTGTGGAAAGGAGTGTCCATGTCTTGTTAATGGAACCTGCTGTGAAAAATACTGTGGGTAAGCCATTGCCTTAAACACAGTATTCTTTAAGTTCCATAAAATAATTAGCAGTTTAGAGCCCATGTTAACTTCTACATTTATTTTGTGCATCTTAAGTTTCCTCTCTCTTTCTGTTGTAGCTTACTTGTCCATATGGTTTTTGAGCTTTATGCTTGCACATATGCATGATAATTGCTGCACTGTTTTGCCTTTCAGGTGTCCAAAGAGTTGCAAGAATAGATTTAGAGGCTGTCACTGCGCTAAAAGTCAGTGTCGAAGTCGTCAGTGCCCTTGTTTTGCTGCTGATAGAGAGTGTGATCCGGATGTTTGTCGAAATTGCTGGATCAGGTTGGCTGTCACCATATGCTTTGTTTTCTCTACATTTTTGAATCACCGAAATTCGACGACTTACAGTACCATCAAGTGAATTTAATACACCTTTTAAGTGCTTATAAGCTGTGAGTCTTACATAATGTATGGATAGTGGGTTGTAAGTTGTGGGTCCTATGAAATGTGTGATAAAAAAGTACGTTGGATAAAAAATTTAAGCTTTACCAAACATGCATTGAAATGGGAGAACTTTTTGTGTCCCTCTGTAGAAGTGATTTGAGACTTTTAGCACCGTTGGTGATGCTATCATTATTGCTAACCATAGTGCTTTGATAACAGTGTCGCTTTTAAAAATTAATAAGTGATAACATTGCTGGCTGCCGGTTTTGTCTAATTAACCAGGATAGGATATTTGGGGTTAGAGGAGGGGAGGAGGGGACAACAGGTGACAGAATCATAGGATGACTTGTGATGCTAAATTATGAATCCTGTGATAAGAAGATACTTGAGTTGATCTGAGATGGTTAACAAGTGTATTCCATTGCCCTTTAATATGATTTCAATTAAGTAACTATACTTTAATATAGTTTCAATTGAGGTGACTTCGTCTAATTCCATTGAAGAAAATTGATAACGTGATAGTCAATAAATGACGGTAGTCACATTTAACTATTAGTTACTGGTGTTGAATAAGTACAACTTCAATATAAATGACGGCCATAATTTATTAATGGCCTCATCATCGATTTCTATCAGTCCAAGTGACCGAATTGGACAAAGTTTTCTGATTGAACAAAATTGATGTAAAGTTGCATGGTTGACATTAGAAAAGTATAGTTTTCTGCGAATGGAATTTACCTGGTGAAATTCTAGTATATTTTCAACTTCTAACAAATTATCGGAAGATGGGAATTCCACCCTCTATCTAACTTTTTTTTTCCCCCACGAGCAATCAATGGTTACATGTGTGTAAAATTGTGCATTTACTATACTTATCTATTTATTTACTGAATATGTTAAGATCTAGTAGAATTTGACATTCAAGGTTATAAACTGTCATGGATAGTCATGAGATCCTTCTGAATGGTCTACAGAATGCCTAGAATTATTGTTTTTACTTTATTTAGGTTATTGATGAAATACTTGGAATTTTGCCAGTTTCACGACTTCTGCATTAGATTGAAGTATTTACATTTTTTTATTTGACTTTACAGTTGTGGTGATGGCACCCTTGGGGTTCCTTCTCAAGGAGGTGATAATTATGAATGCAGGAACATGAAGCTTCTTCTAAAGCAACAACAGAGGGTAATCCTGTTCTTGACCCCCAATGACTTAGTTGTTACATATGCCCATTGTTGTATCGGAGAGCTTTGCTAATCAATAGTTCTTGTAATATTGGTTATGCTTGGGTCACTAGTAGCTAATGAAAGAGCAATGATGGATATTAGTCAAAGTTGACGCTCTTAAGTATTCATTTATAGGTGTTGCTGGGAAGATCAGATGTTTCTGGTTGGGGAGCATTCTTGAAGGTAATTTTCGAATATATTAATTGTTGGGCATGATTTTTCATTTTTTTTCCCTGATGTGTGGTTACCTTTATTTATAATACTTCAGAAGAATGTTGGCAAGCATGAATACCTTGGAGAGTACACTGGCGAACTAATATCACACCGTGAAGCTGATAAGCGTGGCAAGATCTATGACAGGGAAAATTCTTCATTTCTCTTCAACTTAAATGACCAGGCATGATCTGCTAGAATTTGGATATAATTGACGTTTTACTTTCATATCCGAAAAACATTCCCATAATCGCCTTCCCTGGAAAAAGAAAATAAAAGAAAACCATAAATTGAGGCTGCTTTCTCATGTGCAGTTTGTGCTAGATGCTTATCGGAGGGGTGATAAATTGAAGTTTGCCAACCATTCTCCTGATCCTAATTGTTATGCTAAGGTAACTAGCTAGTAGAAGATAATTGAATGCACCTAATGCTTTAAACAATGTCTGGTAACACTATTAGAAATGGCTGGATAGTAATAATGGAAATGATATTAGTTTCTTGTTTTGTTTAATAAATATCACATCAAGTAAGAATAATTTTTTGGACGATTCTAATCCTGCTATAATTTAATTATTTCAATAATATCTTACTTTTCGTTTTTCAATATGTATTTAATTTATTTAATCATTTAGTTACCATTAATGTACATGTACATTTGACAAATTCATTTCACTTGTGTGCTTTCATTAATATATAAATTCTCTATTATTAATTCTCAATTAATTACCATAATTATCTTCATTTATGCATTTCACTGTTATTAATTCTAATTATAAGCTAATTAGAAACATTCAAAAATGCATTTTATTATTCACATCTATTTATGCTAATTCACATTCAGTTTTACTTAATTAGAAATTAAATAATTGATTTAAAATTCATTGTCACGTATATATTCACTATTATTAATTCTAAATTAATTAACATTCGTGCATATTTAAGTATTACTTTTGCAGCACTTATAAAACAGTTCATAATAACGTGCAACGCAAGTTCAACGTGGACTAGTCTTATCAAACATTCTATAAATAAGCGAATTCTTCTATTTATATTACAAGTCTTGGAATCTCCAATTTTTTTATGTTCGCCAATTCAGGTCTTGTTCATTTAGTATTTCTCTTTATAGGTCATTATGGTGGCTGGAGATCACAGGGTGGGTATATTTGCGAAAGAACGAATTTGTGCTGGTGAAGAACTCTTTTATGATTATCGTTATGAGCCAGATAGAGCACCTGCTTGGGCAAAAAAACCTGAGACGTCTGGCGCTAGAAGAGAAGATGGCGCTCCTTCTACCGGTCGTGCCAAGAAGCACACCTGATTGGTAATTTATTTCATCAAGATTTCTTTGTCATTCTTTTCCAGAGAAATTCCTCCCTCATTCGCCTTCCGGCTGAACTAATCATTTAGTTGCCGGAGATACAGTCAACAGACCATCTCCAGAGTAACTTAACCCCATTTTTTGGACTGTGGCTGAGTGAACTCAGCAGAGCGGGAAAGAATACAAGTGTAGTTTATGCTTCTGTTTCTTCAATTAAAAATTTCTTGTGAAATGGTCTCTCATTGAACAATTCTTTTACTTGAATCTTATAGGAAAAACAGAATTACTTTTGACTTAATTCTTAATTTATGGGACCAAAAATTATCTTATGCTGGTTCATATCTGCAATTTTTCTTTGTTATATATTGTTTCCTCTGAATTGAACAGCATCTTCCTTACCACCTCATTCGTCTATCTAGTACTTCTTTCACACGCATTCCAACTGACGGAAAAACGCTACTTTAGACGCGTGCAACACTCGTGTCATCTCTCGTAATTGGGAAAAAATATCCAAACTCGTTTTCATATTTTGTTAGAGGGTAGTTATATTGCCATTACAAATATTATGTATTACACCACATTATAAAGGCCTGTTTGTCTCTCATTTTAGGAGAAGAAATAGAGTTTTGAATAATATTTTTTGAAGAATGTGTGGTTGAAAAGTAAAGTAATTTTATTGGATTGTGTGTAGAATATTTTATTGAGTGAATATGTGGTAGAGATTGTTTACTGTAGCAAACAATATTTGAGAAAATGGATGACAAATAGGGGCTAATTATACCTTAAATAAATTATATTTTTAGTAAATACACCACATTAATTTTACAATTATAGTCCTAGTTAAATTAAAAACTTAAAATATTGTGGCTTTCAACCCTTTTCAATTTTACCTTTCTTCCATTCTTCCTCCCCACCTCATCGACCGTCAAACCTTGCCTGTGGAAAAATAAAAAAAACTCTTTTCCACCCACCACCAATTAGTCCCGAATCCCCCATTAATCTTGCTTAGAAAAAGTAAAAAACTTCTCCCACCCCACCAGTAAACGCCAATTTCTAATTCTACCAAATGAAATATCAACCCCACCCACTGTAAGCACCCCTCCACCACGCTTGCCCCATTTCTGATTCTGCCCACACATATATATCCCACCCCACCCCACCCCATATTTACAACGAGTTAATTTTATTAATTTCTTATAATAATCAAGTTTTACATACATCACAAAATCAATAGAAAAAAAAAATTAAAAAAAATCCACCATAATTACCACCAAAAAAATGAAAAACAAGTGTAGTCAGGGAAAGAAAAGCATGTTCACGGTAAAGAAAAAAATTGAGGAAAAAAAAAAGAGATAAGTTTCACGTTTGTGGTGGAAACAAAATAAATAAAAAAAAATAGTTTTAAAAAAATATTTAAAAGAATGTTTATTTATGTAAGTTTACTTAGGGTCAGTTTGATTGCAAGAGTGGAATTTGGGTGTAAAGAAAATGAATTCTAGGGAATTGAATTGTCTAGAATTGTCAATTAATTGTGTTTAATTAATATAATTTTTCACGTGGAAAATATTGAAATTTTGGATCTTTTGGTATTCATTTGACTTTATCTTACATGAAAATTGTCAAATAAATGGATATAATTTGTTACAATTGGGGATAGAATTTGTTGCCATTTCTAAAAAAGAAAATAAAAAAAGGTGGAAAACCATTTTCCCATTAAAGTAGTGAGAAAACCAATTCAATGAAAACCAAGAAAAGGAGGTCACGTGGGGGTTGGGGGGAAAACCAACTCCAATGAAAATTTTGTTTGTCAAACAATGTAAAAGATGGAAAATGGAAAATGATTTTCAACTTCCATGGAAAATTGGGGATATCAAACATGGCCTTAGGGTTATTTAAGAAGATAAAGCATATATTTAAAATTGTGGTGTAGTAAACAAATTTTGTAATGGTAATATAATTA
>CAIGRQ010019652.1:0-25295 GCA_903798375.1 Fraxinus sp. D2006-0159 | reverse complement strand
TTTCCACATTAAGTGTCAAACGTAGGGACGTTTTGTGCTTAAGCATTTTAATAAAACTTTTGGACTCACTTGCACTTTTTAAAAAGTTTGGGAATATAATTACAATTTATTTTTTATTTTTATTTTTATTTTATTTGTTTTATTTAAAATCGAGGGTATTCTGATCATTTTACACTGAAAAATAGTGAAAATGATGTTTTCCACACTGAAACGTTGAAATAGGGACGAAAATACAAAAAAATGAAACGTTGGGACGTTTTGCACACTAACTGTCAAACGTAGGGACGTTTTGTGCTAATAAGCCCCAAAAAATATGTTTTAACATTTTTAGATTTACTAAGAACATTTTAATTTGTCAAAAATATAATAGAACAACAAATTCGAGATAACAAATTTAACTCTATTTGATCTATCAATAGTGATTAACAAATATCAAAACATCAACGCAAAGTTAAGTGCATGTTTATAAGTCGAGCTTCTTAAAAAGTGTGTAAAAATATAAATAATTAAAAGTAGGTAACACTTGTGGTCATACATAAGTGAATAAAAAATAGAACATATGGTTGGCTCATGTTTATAAATTATTTATAAACACTTCCCAACAAATGCCCAGGTTTAATCAACGAGTAAGCAATTATGATTTTTTCCAAACATACGCTAAGGGTTCATTGCCAATATTTTTCATGGAAAATGTGTTTTTTTCACCAAAATTCTCACTTTTATATTGTTTGATTGACATTTTTTTTCCATGCAAAACATTTTCTACTTTTGGTCACGTGATCATAATTTTCTCAAAATCAAGGAAAATATTTTCTTTAAGGTGAGTATGATTTTATTCCAAGGAATTCACAATCTCATATCTCTCTGTCGGCTACTCACTAATAATAAATTAACAAATATAATATTTCAAAATATTAAAAATTAAATCAATAAAACACATTTAATTAAGAAATTTCATATAGATAAGTTCTAGACAATTGAATTACCAAAAATTTATTTTATTTTCATACAAATTTCAAACTTGCAAGTTGCAATCAAACGCACTCTAAGAAAATTATTTTTTGTTTGAGAAAATATCTGTCAAACACATACTAAAATATGACAACAAATCTAGACCAGTAAAATTTTCATTTTTCTACTCATTTTCAATCACATATTTTTTAATAAAATAATATTTTTTATCACATCAATAATTTTTTTTAATCACATATTATCCATCAATCTATTTTAAAATACATTCTTTTAAAATAACGTGGTTCCAACACATCGTAACTGTCCAAGATTCCAAATAGGACAACAAATCTTGACCAGTAAAATGAACTAACCCCCACCCTTGGTAATCAGTACTTTCCACTGCAACTCCGAGATAAAAAACACAGCTTTATCACTAGCGGAGCGGCATCCTTAACTTTTACTGCACGATTCATTCATCCATGACCATGGCTAAAAAAATCTCAGTTCAGTAAAAATACCGTCCAAATCAAAATGGACTTTGACAGACCCCATTACAGACCCACCACCGCTAATACAAGCGAAATCTTCATTTGTTTAGCCTCTCGTCTTTCTTCCTCTTCCTCCATGAAACTTTCTAAATCAATCCTAAGTCCAGGCCGCGCCGCCCGTGACGCTCCGATTTCTCTCTCCAGCTCACTCAGCCGGAAGCTGCGTACGAATGGCAGCCTCAAAGGTGGCGCATCACCATTTTTCACCACCCCAGGGAAGAAAAAAGGCTGTGCTTTTGAAAACCCAGAGCCCTCTTCCCCTAAGGTCACCTGTATTGGCCAGGTAAGAGTGAAGACTAAGAAAAAGGTGAAGCAAACGCGTAGCCTCTCCAGAAGGCGGAGTGGGGAAATTAGTTTTAGGAAACTAGAGCAGGGTCAACCGCAGGCTCTTGAGAGAGTGCAACAAAATGAAGATAGAATGTGCTCTCAAGCACAGAGGTACTCTAATGTTAGCGCAAATCAGCAGCAACAAGATTGCTTGCCGCACAGAAACCAGAGATGGGTTCATTTGCCGGTTACAATATGTGAAGCGTTAAGGTCTTTTGGAGCTGAATTTAGCTGCTTGTTCCCTTGCAAATCTTCGTGTTTCTCCACAAGCGAGAGGGAAAAAGAAGAGAAGCGGAATGCATCCAATGGATGTGACAATGAGCAGAGTTCGTGTGGTGCTGTGTTCGCGAGATGGCTTGTGTCTGTAAATGATGGTGAGGGAGGGAAGAGAAGGGAGATTGAGCTGGTGGTGGGCGGTGGAGATGAGGAGGAAATGAAAACAGATTTGAAAGAGAGGATGTCAATGAGGAGTTCAAGAAGGCATGTTCTGGAGGATATTGAGATTAAAGATGATAAAATTGAAGTGAAGGGTCAATGTGTAGAGGGAGAAGAAGCTGGGAGGGTGAGTATCTGTATACCGCCCAAGAATGCTCTTTTGTTAATGAGGTGCAGATCTGATCCTATGAAAATGGCTGCTCTTGCTAACAAGTTTAGCTGGGATGCAGATGCTGCTTATAAAAATGACGACGTTGATGAAGATGATAAAGAGATGGAATTAGAGATTGAAGAACAGTTAGAAGTACAAGAATGTGAAGTTGCAGATGAAGTGTATGATGAAATTCCTCAACAAAATGTCGGTGTATCAGATGAACAAGATATCGCTGCAGAACCAGAGACAGAAGAGCCTGAAAATGTGGAAAAAGTGGTGGAAGAGCTACACAAAATGGAGGAATTGTTGAACGAAACAGAGCAAGAACTTGAACAAGAGCCAGAGGTAGACGAGGATAAATTGATTGAAGAGGAGGTTGAATCAAATATGTCTTCGTTCGAAGCTCTTTTAGATCAAGAAAATACAGAACACTACAAAGAAGATGGTTGCACAATTCAACAGGAAGAAGTAGAAGAACATAGCCCACTCTGCAATTCATCTTCATCTGCAGAATCAGACAATGAAGAAGAAGAAGACAGTGGATCAACACAAGATCCAGCACAGTATGAAGAAGAAGCTGCAACGGTGAAAGTAGAAGAATCCCAAGAGGAAACAAGCTACCATCATGAAAAACCTCACGAAGAAGAAGAAGAACCAATTGAATCAGAATCCAAAGAACAAGAAAATCAAGAATGGAGTGGCACGAAAGAGCCCAATAAAGAAATGGTTGAAACCCCTGCATTGCCTGAATGTTTACTACTAATGATGTGTGAGCCAAAACTGTCAATGGAAGTCTCAAAAGAAACCTGGGTTTGCAGCACAGATTTCCTCAGATGGCTACCAGAGAGGCCAGCAAATCAAAAATCCACAAAAAATGGCTGTGACCACGAATCAATAAAGAAGAAACTCATCCCAGATTCTTCTAAGCCTAAACCCATTTCGCTTCCACCGCAGAATACCTGCGAAAATAATCAGAAACACCTCCAGCAACCACCGCGGTCGTCGTGTTCTCTGCCGGCGGCGGCCGCTGCGGCGTCGATGGCTACCATGATTGAAAAGAAGCTGGTGAATGCCGTGGGCTATGAGCCGTTTGTTCTCACCAGGTGCAAGTCGGAACCGATGAGGACGGCGGCGGCCAAGCTGATGCCGGAGTCTTGTTACTGGAAGAATGCTATGAGGAAACTGGAGCCTCACAGACGAGCCACATTCGGCGTCGGCGCGGCTGGAGTCGGGTTCTGAGCTGGCAAAAATAATTAAAAATGGAATCTTTAGAGTTTAGAGCGTGGTTAGTGTAGTGGTCTTGGGAACTGTAGTATTATGTTTCCTGTCCGTCTGTCTGTACATTTATTTCCTTAATTTTTCCAATGGTTAAGTGATTTTTTTTCTTAATTCTAATGTTGCTTGTAATTACTGCAATGCTAATGATTTTCTAATGTTTCTCTTTTTTTTTTTGTCGGGTAAATATTTATAGATAGACAGAAGGCAGAATGTTTCTCATGCACTAGTTGTATTTAAAAGTTACTTCTTTTTATTTTTTTAACTAACAGAAGTCTCTTTGTGGTATGATATAATATCTCTTACGAGTTTCAAGCAAGGCGCAAAATGATAAAAAGTTGAGTTGAGATCAGAGAGGAGTGGAGTGGAGTGGACAGCCTGGTTTTCTGTACACATACTTTTGTTTGTATTCCATTAATAATTGAAGAAAAGCTGTAAAACATGTGAACTCTTGAAACCCAACAAGTATTCATTTAATTCAGGGAAAATTGAAACAATCAAACCTTTCAAATTTATGCATGCTTGATCCAAACTTTTAATTTGTGGTATCAATGAACTAATAGATTTCGTTAGAATGGACTGCAAGCGAGAATTTTAAAAGGTTTGGTTGTTTAGCTCTTACTCTTGGAAAAGGTTTAATAAATGGTCGTGGTTCTATACAGGTGAGAAGAATTTCAGAGTTGACTGATATCACATGCCTAAACAATGAGCAAACACTTGAATGGGGTCACCCAATAAATGGACAAGCTCGAAGGGAGGAGTGAGACAAGAATCATGCTTCCAAAGAAGTGATTGTTCCGAATTTTGATTTGAACGAGAATAACTTGATAAGCGATGCCATAAGGGGTCATTTTCCAAAAGGTATATGGCCAAGTTTTTAGATTGTTTAAGAATGTTGGACGACATATCAACAATAGAATTTGACCCAAAAAATAATAAATTACTCCCAAAAAATCATGTTTATTGACATGTCGTGCTCCACAATAGGGTAGCAACTTCATCAATTGCTTTAGTTTTGACTCAATTAGTGGAGGAATAATGATACTTGTATATAAACAGATATATAATGAATTAGTGCATGTAAACTATTATGTACATGTAGCATAACAGTTAGTAGAGCTCCATACATACTAATTAATACCCTCTAGCTTTTGGCAGTAGTGAGAATGGGCCTCAAACATTGGGCCAGGCATGAATTTATGAGCACTTGAGAGAATCATAAATCAAATGTAGAATTTTGATCAACCACTTTTTGTTACACGTTACATTCATTTGTTGCTGGTTTCCAAGAATTGGTACATGGAATTTAGTGAATCATCCCCTTCAAATAGTAAAAATAATAATGAGAAGTTGTTTTGTAAATATTGTTAAAATGAGATAACCCTACAAGCAATACAAATGAGAAACGAATGCGAATTGCGTGGGTAGATACTAGATATATAGTTGAAGATCGAATTCGAGAGAATGCAAGGCTTGAAAATGGTGCATTATATTGAGAATGTGTTCCACCGATAGAAACATCTACATTTAGAGCATTGCAAATGCATAAATAGCTACCGGCTACAACTGAAGAACAATATTTGGTGTAGAATCAACATTGTCAACAGTGTTGTACCATTGTACAAATAGATTAATTCATAACTAAATGAGTTTGTCTATATTTACTATGAGAAAATATCGTAAAATTCAAAGAGCATCTCTTTCAAACCAATGGGCTTTTGTGTGTGCGCGCTAGCTAGCTAGCTTGGATCGTGTTGAAATAAAATATCTATCTAATTCGATCTACTCCGTAAACTCATGACAGTAATCCAAAGAAAGAAAAATGCATGCTTTGTTATGATCAGCACTCCTGGCGCACATTAGATGCCACAGCTCTAGCCCAGAATTTGATCTGCTTCTTCATGTCTTCTGTTGACCTTTCGCTTGAAGAAGATGATAAGCTCTGTGCCATCCACGCCTCAGAAAGAAATTGCCTCCTCATATTTTCTTCTGCTGATTTGACTCGCTTCTTCTCTTTCAAACCTGGGAGTATGCTAACTACACTTGGATTTAAGTCTTGTACCACGTCGAAATTGAATCCCAAATCCTTGAATCCTTGAACTTCTTCAAACTCAAGATCAGTTAAGCTTTTACTCTTCTTAATTTGACTAGCTGGGTATTGCTTTCTCATCTGTTCCAGCCCCTCCATGTTAAGGTTTTTTAATCCTGGTTTCTTTCGATCTGGTTGATTTCTTGGCTTGCTACAACTTTGTGCCATAGCCTGTAATGCAAGCACAGTAGGTCTTGAATGAATAGTAAGAATATCGGGTTGAACTGGACAAGATCAAAGAAGAAAAACCCGTAACACAATATATATACGTACCTTTGAAGAAGTATGTCTAGGAGGCAACATGTCAGAATGGAATAGAGAAGCTTGCCTAATTAACTTGCCCATGCGAAAGTCACTCTCATCATCTTGAAATTCTTCTAATTCGAGGGTAGTTGGTAGAGATGGTGCACGAGAAAATTGGCCTAGTATGTTCGATTTACATGTTGCAAACTCACTTCCTTTTGCTTGAGCTTGTTCTTCCCTGTCCATCGATGTTGTCTTAGTTAAACCAGAAGGCTTAAATATCTCACCTTCGGACTGTGACAGGTTCTTGATTGATTCATAGGTTTGATCGAATAATTTTTCAACCATGGTTTCTTGCCTGGAGTTCGAGGAAGTACTAGGACAGGACTCAAAAATTCACTACTAAGATCCATATATTAAGCAAGCACATTTTCTCGAGAGAATATATATATTTCTTGGGGAACCACCTTAGATATTTTTATTTTTATTTTTAGGGAAAATTGCAGCCGCGGTCTCAAACCTTTTCGTTTTTTGCAGACTTTACCTCAACCTTCACTTTGTACCACCACAGGTCCCAAACTTTTGAGAAATTCGCAGATGCAATCCAAAATGACGGAAAATGTTAGTTCCACAGTCAATTGACCTCAAAAATGGAAAAAAAAAATGCAAATTTTGACCAATTTAATCGTGGGCATTTTTGTTCAATTATATTTCATCATTTTCAATGTATGAAATTACAATTCATCGTCATAACCTGTAATTTGGTCAATAGAGCTGCTGTTGTCAGATAGCGAAACCATGCCGATTCCAGTATGTTCGGATGAAGTGGGAGTCGGAGAGGATGAAATCAGGTCGGCATTCGAATCCGCGAATGTCTCAGATTCAAGGGCAAAGGGGGCAAGTTAGTCATTTCGATTCCTAGGAAGGGGTTGGCTTGCAGAACTTCATCAATGGGGCGAATTTGTCTTCCTTCTCTTCTCCCATTAAAAGAAGGGAAATAAACAGTGACTGGTATAGTGAAAAGGGAAAAATAGAATTGAACGAAAATGCTCCAGTTTAATTTGGTCAAAATTTGCCTTTTTTTCATTTTTGAAGTCAACTGAAAACTAATGTTTTTCGTCATTTTGGACTGCATCTGCAAATTTCTCAAAGATTTAGGACTTACGGTGGTACAAAGTGAAGGTTGAAGTAAAGTCTGCAAAAAAAAAAGATTTGGGACCGTAGCTGCAATTTTTGCTTTTTTATATGGTTATCTGTCAAACAGCGACGTGGGACTGGATTTTTATGTGCTATAAGATTGCAACACATAAAATACTAGGTACAACCTAGAACAGTGAGAAGACAGAGTCAAAGAAAAAGAGATACATATGTATTACTAATTTTGGAAGGGAAGAAGTGGGCACATTTGATTGGAAAAGGGGTCATTCCAGCACCGCCAACGTTATTATCCTTTAGTATTACAAGGATTCTTGCGCAAATAGAAATCAGACTCTTGCTATAAGATTTTTTTGTATTAATTAGGTCACATCTATATAATATGCTAATTTTTTTTTAGCAAACTCGAAAGGGACTTATTTTGGCATTACTTTCAAAATTTATCCTCAAAACACTCCCACATCTTGCACCAAATACAAAAACCTGGCGGAGCCTACTCTCCATTTTGGACACATCTGAATGACTGCAGCAAGTTTTAGTCATTAGCCAAATGTTTATCACATAAGCTTGGAGATAGAGTCCAACACGACACTACATGAGAATTGGGACTTTGGTTCAGGCAAGAACTTATATGAGACGAGGCACATCTTATCCTATCTACAAACCTAGTAGCTTATCTAGTTATTGGTTGTTCAAGTGTGATGACGTCTATCACTTCGTCCCCTACTGTCTTAAAAATAGAAATGTGTTTCCCGATGTTCATTTTCTGTATCCATTGAAAAATATCATATGATTGTTCACTCAACCGGGCCAATTCTATATATATTATATAGAACTAAACTTAGTTGCAGTCTTTAGAAATTCTCCAAGCGTTAGAAGAGGGTTGCCAAGAGGAGCAAGCGTACATCGAGCAAGTTGGCTCACTTATTGTTCTGGAAAGAGTTCGCTATTACTGCCCCGTGAGCGAAGGTCCGTCAAATGGTCTCAAAGATTCCTCTTGTACCGCTCCTTCTATTCAAAGAAACTTTCTCGGCTAGAGTAGTTTGTTCTTTTCCTTCCATTTATTGAGCTTTCTCTCGCTTAATTCAATAGGATTTTCGCAGATTCGTAGACCCGTTTCCATTTGATAAGTCGATCGCTTCTTCCTTTGTTGGAATTGCCATCTTTGCTGCTCTCGATTTCCAAATTCGTACCCTTCAAATGAAAGTACCGTTGGGATATTTAACCAATTATATTTATTTCTAAATGAATAAAATAGTTTCCGCCCTACTAACATGCGATAGTTCAATACAGTGCTGGAGTATATCGAGATCATGAAATCAAGTTTTTGAAATTTATGCACATGTTATTGGAAAAAATGATACCAAGTGCACCTAGAGGACACGTCAAATACAAAATTTTAAATAAATAATATTTGATCTCTACTTTTTCTTAAAACTCTCAGAGCACGACATGCATTCGTATTAAGATTTCTAGTGGTGAAGAAGAGTGGGGGATTCGCAACCTACCGCCCTAGAAAATTCTGCCAACAAATTATTTCTCCAATAATGAAATTCCATGCATATAATGAGAAAAAACCTGATCAAAAACCAACCAAGAAGGAAGGTGAAAAATGGTGCAGTCGAAGCTTCACATAGCCATGTTCCATGGTTTGCCTTCGGCCACATAACTCCATTTCTCCATCTCTCTAATGAGCTTGCTCTAAGGGGTCACAAAATCTCATTCTTATTGCCTAAAAAGGCTCAAATTCAGTTACAAAATGCTAATCTTCATCCCAATCTTTTCACTTTTTATGCACTTTCTGTTCCCCAAGTTGAAGGCCTAATTAGTTCAGCAATGGAAGAATGTAGAAAAGAAATAGAACGATCTGAATTGAGAGAAAAACTATATATTCATTTCCCTCCTTATCTTATGTGCATCAGAGTCCTATATATATACAAAGAAGCTATCATAATATGTTAATAGATGCTATGCAACAAACAAAAAACAAAGAAAATATTATCCCCTGCTGTACACAAACAATTAAACAAAAAAATGGATTAGGTGGACTCTCTAGAATGCTCTAATGACGTTTCCTTTTGTAACCTCCTGTGGTCCCTCTTGCTGATTTTCTTTATTCTCCCATCTTGTGCAAATGAGAGTAAAAACTATTTGAACCCAATGCCTTTGTCAGAAATATCTGCTATTTTTAAGCCACTATTTATATGTTCATTAACAACACTCCCTTCTTGAATTTTATCATGAATCAAGTGGCTATCAAGCTCTATGTATTTAGTCCGCTCATGAAAAATCGGATTTGCTGCTATGTGTAACACAGCCTTGTTATCACAAAACAACAAGGCTGTTTGAGGATGATCCACCATCAAATCTTGAAGTAAAAACCTGAACCAACTTAGTTCACAGCAGGAACTTGCCATTGCCCTGTACTCAGCCTCAGCTAAGGACCTTGAGATGGTATTTTGCTTTTTAGACTTCCAAGATACCAAAGAAGAACCAAGAAAAATGCAATATCCCGTCACAGACCTGTGTGTATCTCGGTATGCCCCCCAATCCGAATCACAATGGGCTTTAAGTTGAAGGTCTGATTGTGAAGAATATAACAATCCTTGACCTGGAGCTTGCTTTATGTATCTTGGCACTCTATGAGCAATATTCAAGTGTGGGATTCTAAGAGATTTCATGAATTGGCTAAGTAGTTGTACTAAATAAGCCAAATCTGGTCCAGTAATGGTGAGATAAAGTAGTCTACCAACTAGTCTCCTATAAATTGAAGGGTCTTTGAGGAGCTCACCTTTGTCTTTAGAGATCCTACAATTCTGATCTAAAGGTATCTTGCTTGGTGCTTCTCCAATGGATCGTGAATGAACCAATATATCTAGTGCATACTTTCTTTGACAAATGTAAATTCCATTATCTGATCTGGCGACTTCCAACCCAAGAAAATACTTCAAGTTACCCAAGTCCTGGATTTTGAATTTGTCATGAAGGGAAGATTTGAGAGAGTATATAATTTCCAACCACTATAAGATCATCTACGTAAACCAGAATGGCAGTGAAAGCGTTCTTTACCGATCTTGTAAACAAGCTATAATCAGCTTTTAACTATTTGAAACCTTGCTGAATGATAAATCTGAAAGCTTGGCATACCATTGTCTCGAGGCCTGCTTTAATCCATATAAACTCTTACAAAGTTTGCAAACCTTTTGATGTTCATCATTAGCATAACTGGTGAAAGCACCATATAGACTTCCTCATCTAAATTGCCATGTAAAAATACATTGTTCACATCTAATTGATGCAAATTCTATCCATTAACAGCTGCAACAGCGAGTAATGTCCTAACTGTTACCAATTTCACTACAGGGGAAAAAGTTCCATGATAATCTAGCCCATCTTGTTGTGTATACCCTTTTGCTATTAGCCATGCCTTATACCTCTCAACTGTCCCATCCGTATTGTATTTGATTTTGTACACCCATTTACACCCTATAGCGTCTTTTCCAGGAGGTAATTCAACAACAATCCAAGTTTCATTGAACAGCTTCTACATAGGTGCTAGGTCAGTGTATTTTGTGATTGAAGTGACAAAAGCTTTATGTGTTTGGGACAATTTATCATAAGAGAGAGTTGCATCAAGAGTAGAAGCATTACTTGAAAGTGTTGGACCTTCTACCTTGTTCAATTTTTGTGCATGAGGAAGTGAAGAAGCTTGTTGACAAATGAAGTCTAGCAAATAAGCTGGTTCTCGTTTCTCTCTGTAGATCTCGTAGGCAAGTGTGGACTTGAGTGGATGGTATACGAAGATTCTATGCAAGATTCAAAAGAAATTTTTGTGTTTGAACATCAATTGTATGTTCTATATTGACTTCTAGTTCAGGTTAGTGGAGAGGAGCCTCAAGAAGGTAGTCAAAATTAGTCTCTATTGGTTGAGGATAAGGTAAAATGATTGGATTTGGCAGGTTTTGATCAGTAGGTACAATGCCAATTTTGTATGGAAAGATTTTTTTCATGAAAGATCACATTTTTAGAAATGAAAATTCTTTTTATTTCAATGTCAAGTAACTTATAACCTTCAACTTCAAAAGGATAACCCAAGAACACACACTTTCTTGCTCTAGGATCAAATGTGTGACTATTGTTGACAAGAGTGGAAGCAAAAGCTAAACAACCAAGAATTCTAAGGTGAGAGTAGACATGTTTGGATTTGAAAAGGAGCTCGAAAGGTGTTTTATTTTCGAAAAGTGGTGAGGGTGTTCTATTTATAAAGTAAATTCCTATGAAAACACAATCACTCCAATATCTCAGTGGAATTCCACTTTGAATTTTTATGGCCCTAGCAACGTTTAAAATATGTTGGTGCTTTCTCTCTATAATGGCATTTTGTTGAGAGTCTCAACACATGTTTTCTGATGTATTATTCCCTTTCTTGAATAAATTTCTTTCAATCAAACTCCCCTCCGTTATCGCTTGAGATCACTTTTATCTTAGAATCAAATTGGGTTTCAATCATCGCACAAAATTGTTGCAAAAACCTAGTAGCATCTGATTTTAATTTCAACATATATACCCAAGTATAACGACTAAAATCATCTACAATACTAAGATAGCATCTCGATCCATCATGACTAACTTCATTACATGGTCCCCAAATGTCATAATGAATCTAGTCGAAGCATTTTTCAGACCTATGATGACTAGCAGGGAAATGAAGTTTATGTAACTTTGCTAATGGACAAACAAAACAGGGTACAGACTAGTAGGAATTTCAGAAATGTCTTTTTTACTAAATATACTCAACCTATGATAAAAAAGGTGTCCAAGTCTGTAATGCCGAAGGTTAAAATCTTCAGAATTGCTGATGGTTGAAGCTGAAATGGAGGTAAAGTTAGTCAAGGAAGGCAGGGATTATACTAAAGCTGTTTGAGAGACTTCATTCCTCATTAGATGGTTCAAGCCGTCCTTCACTTCAACCATTCCAGCTTTCCAAGTTGAAAGGTCCTTAATGAAACAATTTCCAAGTAAAAATACGAGGCAACACTTTGAGCTTTGATTTAATCTTCTAGCATACATGAGGTTCAAAGAAAATAATGGAACACAGAGAACATTATGTAGAATCAAGTTCTCAAATAATTTTACTGTTCCAACGTGAGTAACATCAACAATTTCACCATTTGGAAGAGCCACAGAATATGTAGCTACTGTTTTGATGGTTGCAAATAAAGAGGTTGAACAGATCATGTGATCTGTCGTCCCAATGTCTAGTATCAAGGTGTATCAAAAGTGTCATGTGATTTTTTGCTATGAACAGAGAGGCAAAGAGAAATACCAGAGATCTTTGACAAATTAGATTTAGTAGATGAAGATGGTATGACAGAATGAACTTGATTAATTAACGGTTTGTAACTCTAGCTTGGTTGTAACTTGAGTAAGGCAATTAGCTGTAAATATTGCTCTTGACTGAGTGGCACTTGGTTGTTTACTTGCTCATGTCCAGATGACATGATAGTGGTGATTTGGTTGGCTGATACTGGTCTGCCCTTCCCATATTAGACCTACTGCTCTACTTTGGTAGATTCAGCCCCTGTTTGGTACACATTATTTTTTTCATTCTCATTCTTCTACTCATTTTCAACCACACATTCTTCAATAAAATAATATTTTCCATCACATCAATTACTTTTCTTTCTTTTTCAACCACATATTCCTCATCACATCACTTCAAAAAAATGCATTATCTCATTTTAATATGCACCAAACACACTCTAAATATACTCAACCTATGATAAAAAAGGTGTCCAAGTCTGTAATGCCGAAGGTTAAAATCTTCAGAATTGCTGATGGTTGAAGCTGAAATGGAGGTAAAGTTGGTCAAGGAAGGCAGGGATTATACTAAAGCTGTTTGAGAGACTTCATTCCTCATTAGATGGTTCAAGCCGTCCTTCACTTCAACCATTCCAGCTTTCCAAGTTGAAAGGTCCTTAATGAAACAATTTCCAGGTAAAAATACGAGGCAACACTTTGAGCTTTGATTTAATCTTCTAGCATACATGAGGTTAAAAGAAAATAATGGAACACAGAGAACATTATGTAGAATCAAGTTCTCAAATAATTTTACTATTCCAACGTGAGTAACATCAACAATTTCACCATTTGGAAGAGCCACAGAATATGTAGCTACTGTTTTGATGGTTGCAAATAAAGAGGTTGAACAGATCATGTGATCTATCGTCCCAATGTCTAGTATCCAAGGTGTATCAAAAGTGTCATGTGATTTTTTGCTATGAACAGAGAGGCAAAGAGAAATACCAGAGATCTTTGACAAATTAGATTTAGTAGATGAAGATGGTATGACAGAATGAACTTGATTAATTGACGGTTTGTAACTCTAGCTTGGTTGTAACTTGAGTAAGGCAATTAGCTGTAAATATTGCTCTTGATTGAGTGGCACTTGGTTGTTTACTTGCTCATGTCCAGATGACATGATAGTGGTGATTTGGTTGGATGATACTGGTCTGCCCTTCCCATATAGCTTGTGGCTTGGTGGATAGCCATTAAGCGTGAAGCATTTCTCCATACTATGACCAAGCATTCAATAATAACTACACACCAGTTTATCAGGGTTAGCTTTAAAGCATCTCTCCATAGAATGTCCAGGAACTTTACAAAATGTGTAATAATATTTCATTTGAGATATAACATTCTGTCTTCCAATACCTTTAGAAGTTTCCATGAGAGCCATAGAATCACTGACAGGGTTGTCTAGAGAAATTTGTCGACGTTTTTCCTCTTGTTGTATAATGGAATACACTTCATTAAGGCTAGAAAAAGGCTTAATTAAAAGAATCTAAGCCTTGAGAGCTTTGTAGGTGTCATTTAAACCTATAAGAAATTTCATTACACAATCTCTGTCTTGGTTATTCACCATTGTCTTCAATCCCCCACATGTATAGTTAGTAATTGACTCATGATTCATTAGTTCATCCAGCAGAGTTTTTAGTTTAGAGTAGTATACACTCACAATATCTTGGTTTTGCATCAACATTGTAATACATTGCTTTACTTCATAGATCCAAGGAGCATTTTGTTGGGCAAGTCATTGTTCAAGTTCCTGCTATAGTTGATGAGAAATCTCAACATAAAGAGTGCTACGCTTGATGTTGACATGGTATTATGCAACCAAGTGATGACAATGTCATTGCAACGAAGCCAAAGGTCCATCAATAAGCTGTCGACCTCTAGTGGCTCATGGATACTCCCATCAACAAATCCTAGTTTATTTTTTATACGAATAGCCCTCTTCATTGAGAGTGCCCATGAATGATAGTTGCTTGAATCAAGCATTTGGGTGACAAGCAAAGCTCCACTGCTATCACTGGGACTGATAAAATATGGGCTATTTGGTTGAGATGGGTCATGAGTGCTGGGATTTGGATTTGAGGGAGGAGAATTTAAGTTTTGATTTTCATTTGTATTAGTCAAACCAGCCATGGTGCTCTGATACCATATACGAATTAGTTCAGCAATAGAAGAATATAGAAAAGAAACAAAAGAACAATTTGAATTGAGAGAAAAACTATATATTCATTTCCATTCTTATCTTATGTGCATTAGAGTCCTATATATATACAAAAAGAAGCTACTAAAATTTGTTAATAGATGCAATACAACAAACAAAAATAAACAGAAAATATTCTCCATTGCTGTACACAAACAATGAAACAAAAAAATGGATTAGGTGAATTATCTAGAATGTTCTAATGATGTTTCCTTCTGTAACCGCATGTTGTCCATCTTGCTAATTTTCTTTGTGCTTGCTAAATCATGACTACCTAGTTGAAATTTTGCATTTTCTTCTTTCAACACTGAGACAGCCTCCGAAATACCATATTTCTAACCGGCTGCCTGGCCGCTTCCATGGACGTGATGCGTGATCAAGTTAAAGAAACACTCTGTAGATTGACCCTGGATTGTGTTTTCTATGATATTGCACATTGGATACCTGATTTAGCATCTGAATTTGGATTCAGAACTGTATGTTACAATGTTGTATGTGTAGCATCTATTGCAATTGCACTTGTCCCTACACGGAAATGTTTGAAAGACGGGTCAGTATTCGATGAGAAATTGATAGAACCTCCAGCAGGGCACCCTTCTGCCATTGTGGTGTTGCGAAAACATAAGGCACGTTCATTGTCATTTGTTTCTATAGAATTTAGCGATGGGATCATGTTCTATGAGCATATCAAGATCGCCTTGAGAAACTGTGATGCAATCTCTATTAGGACATGCAAAGAGTTAGAAGGTCCCTTGTGTGATTATGTGGTACGGGAAGCCACGACAGCCAATTGATCCTTAAAACATAGCACTTTCAAGAACTAGTTTTAGGGTTTAAGCTAACATGCTTGCCATTCTTAATAGCTCTGAAACCTCTACATGGATGCACAATGATCGAAGAAGCATTGCCCGAGGGATTTGAAAAGCAAATTCGAGGGCAAGGAATAGTATACAGAGAAATGGTTTAATAGCCTCTGATATTGAACCACCCGTCAATAGGTTGTTTTGTAAGCCACTGTGGATTTGGTTCGATGTGGGAGTCTCTGATGAGTGGCTGCCAAATAGTGCTGGTACCTCATTTAGGTGACCAAATATTGAACACCAGATTATTGGTTGAAGAACTGAAAATTGCTGTGGAAGTTGAGAGATGAAAATGGATTGTTTATAAAAGAGGATTTGTGCAAGGCTATTAAGTCTGTAATGGATAAAGAGAATAAAATAGGTGGTTAAGGAAAACCATGCAAAGTGGAAAGAAACCTTGACAAATCCATGTTTTATGAAAAACAACATAGACAATTTTGTATGTAATTTGGGTAAACTTAGGAAGAATTAAACATTCTAGATATAAAATCTTATAACCGCATTTTGGTTCTTCTCATTTTGTATATATCTTGTTCAACTGTTCATAGCATTTCCTTTTTATCATTATTGTTGGATTTGTATAAATTGTTGGTATGTTGATTGCAATAAATTTCACTAGCACGAAGACAAGAATTAATTAGTAGTTAAAAGGTTGATTTAGGTTGAAAACTGTATAAATAGATGCACAATGGCCTGTAATTAATTTTTTTACTATCTCACGTGGAGGGGGTGGGAGAGTATAAGAGAACAAATGTGATGCAGAGGAACTATTAAATAAAAAACAAAGAACGCGATTAGTATGATTACTCATTGATTCGACATAACTCCGAGCTAATATCTATTGCATGACTAGAAAAAGCACTTCCAAGATTCCAACTCTATTAGTTCAAAAAACCACCAATCGGAAATAAGAAGCGCGCTAGTATTTAAATCAACATGAAGACTTTACTTCTTAAAATCCTATTATTATGTAACTAAAATACCCTTTCGGCAAAGCAAATAAAATAAATAGCTAAGAATAAAAGATAGTGAGGTTCACCCTTGTTGTTAAGCCGTATCCAACAAGTGATACTACGATGGTCTGACCGACTGCATGAAAATGTGTTGGCTATAATGACTGAAAGGCTTAACATATGATAGATCTGATTCAGGGAACTTTAATAGGTATTGGTTTTGTCTCATTTTCTGATACCAATGATGGTAATAGGAGTACTAAGGGACGAGAAGTAATGGCTTGTACATATTGCAAGCTAACACTCATCGAAATACTACCAACTTTTTGCACCACTCTAGAATTTGAGCAAACTTTACTTTGGCATTTAAGGGTGGGACACACAAGTGATAGGGTATTCATTGAACTATGAATCATAGGTTGCATGGTAAAACACAGATATCCAAGCTTCAATTTTGTAAACACTTCATTCTTGGGCAACAAACTAGACTAGGGATTCTAAGACTAGGACCTAGACTAAGGGATTCTAAACCATGAAGATTACTCATTGGCAACTATTGGACTCAAAATACCTATGGAACTTTGGTCGTAAGGCAATAAATTATGTAAACTCGATAATCTTTTGCTGTCCTGCATACATATACATGTGAATGAAGGGAAGTTTGAACCAAATTGTTGGGTTTTGATACCCAATAACTTCGGGTGATAATTTAAAACAGATATCGTATAATTTATCTGCACCATGGACTTGGCTCGATCTGAAAAAGACCAACATTTTTAGGGCCCAAGTAATGGCTATTGAGTTGGGTTATTAGTGTGTGGTTTAGGATATATGTTGGCCCATTTACTTGCTTTCAATTGGCAGCCCATGAAAGGAGTGTTTGGCCCAATTGTGTGATCTAAGTGATTACCCATTATAATATATATCCATTACCTCCCAGCTGTTTTTTCTCCATTTTGTGTGTGTGTGTGTTGTAGCAATGGAGAAGAGTGAAAAGAGAGAGGCGGTTGAGAGTCTTGAAATTCAACCATTGTTATCTCTTCTTTTTCTTCTTCTTCCTCCTACCTCTGTGGATTGCTAATACCACCAACATATAGTCTCCTTAGTAGGGTTCTTGTAGCAACCAAAGTGTTGGTTTAGTTTGGGTCGAGCTTGTTAGGTGGTGTTCGATTAGTTGGTTTTTCAAAGATTGGATCAAGTTTTCACTTGGGATTTAAACAAGAAATGGTATTAGAGATTGGGTAGTTGAGAAGTCTAAGATTTTTGGGTGTCAAAAATGGTCGAAGAAAGCTAAAAGTGAAGCTAGAAGTTGGACAGAAAATAGAGGAGAAGCGTCCAGTTTTAAAAAAGCTAACCGCAACCTATTTTTTTTGTTTTTCGGTGAAATCGCTCATCATTTGGAAAAATAGTGACAATCGGTGGACTGTGCAGGCAGAGGTATACCAGGTGATCGGCGCCTGGCGGTCGACGACATTGCATGCCACCAACATGTGATGCCCATGCACAACCACGACGATGGCGTGTGGGGTGGATTTCGGTGATGACATCAAAAGACAAAATGTCGTCAACAACTTCATGGACGTTGCGGTGTTGTCGAATTTTAGTTTTGAGCAATACGGTAAAATCTAGAAGACTTTGCTCTTGGACTTTCGGGTGCCGAGTGTGTTTTGCGTTTCCACAGTTGACGGAAGCTTTAGGGCAGATAGTGGTAGCCCTAAAATATGAATCCGCATCTCTCGATATTTATGGACCTTCAAACGTGGATCTTTCGGTATCGTGTTCTTTCTATTTTATTATCGGAGTTACGATTATCGTATATGGTAACAATTTACTTTTCGCATTATAAGTCATCGTATCAGGTGACGTTAGAATTCAGGCTACCGTGAAGGGGTAACAATTGCCTCTTGTTATACCTAGAAATTATGTGTTAATTATTTGCCTTGAATTCTTTGCAAATTTGTTACAAATTAATTTTTCACAATTAGAAGTTTTGTGCATTTTTTGGTAAAATGACAACATATTTTGAGTGTCTTTTTGTAATGAAAAAATGGGAATTTTCAATTTAAAAAACCAAATTTTTTTTTCATATGTATAACATTGTTGATGGTAAATGTAGGTCTAAAGCAAGTACGAAAAGTAAAATGTGTTTAATTGTAGTAAACTTGAACATGGTTGAAAAGGATTGTCCTAGGAAGGATAATAAAAGGAAATATGAGGAGAGAGGTGGAGCGAATGTTGTCATTGGGTCGAGTGATGACCTATGTGAGGTTTATTGATTATAAACAGGGTTACTACACATGTATATACGCGTAATCTTTTTATACATGTGTGTGATTGCTTAATTTTGTTGTATAATTATATGTCACATCTCAAAATGTTTGATATGTGCGTTTGCATAAATTTGAGAGCAATCTGATTACTTTGTGTAATGTGTGTGCATGCATGGTAGGTTAAGATCTATGGCGTACTTCTTCTATCTGAGAGCAGTGTTAGAAAGTGTGATAATGAGAAGAAAGAGGCGCAACCATTTACTCTTTTATATTTGTGAGTCTATGTGATTTGTGAGATTATATGAGGCGGCCATATGAAGGTTATCTTCTTTCTCTTTATGAAACTCTTTTATAAGTGTAGTGAAGTAACAAACTCTTTCTTCTATTCTCTTTGTAAGTGTCACCTTCACCCTTCCCTTTGTGGGTTTCTTGAGCATTGGTATTGGAGTAACATTGTGGTGCGTGAGTCAATTTAAATTGAGTTCTAACCTTTGTGGTCGCTAAAGGTGTTGATTTCTGCCATAGTGGATTTGTGATTCATTGACAGTGGGTGTGAGGATATCTTTTGGTAATATTGAGTATATGGGTATACTGGTGGTATTTACCAGGGATGTGGAGTGTGACATTTGGGTCACGTGTGGAAAGATGATTAAATGTTTGAATCCTTTATATGTGAAACTTTGATCAGGGGAAGTGTGAGAGAAACATATCTATTACTTCTGTTAAGTGAAGACTCATTATCCACTTAGATTGGAAAAAGTGAGGTGGTGATTAGGATTATCTAATGAACTTAGGATCTATTGTGGTTTACCGTTAGACATGCGTTTAGTGATCAATCTAGCGAGTATGGTGGGCGATGAGAGAAAATATTTGTTCTCAAAATGTGAGCAACACTGAATGAGATATAATAAGTGTGATGGGGTTTTTCTGTGGGGTCATTTATGCATTTTTTGCATGTGTTGGTGGTTTGATTGATTAACTTGGTTTTAATCTGTTGTTCTATGTAAACGTGTTTAAAAAGATCTGTGTGTTATCATATGTTATATCGTCATTGCATATTTATTTGCTCTGATTGATTACTGGGATTATTTGCTTTCACTTAGGTATTTTTTGACCTTAACACTAGTGAGTACATGACGTGCGGTAATATTTGCTACGATTTGCCGTTTTGTGCACTATTAATGACATGAAAAATTAGGTCGAGAGCACTTCAAAATAGTATTAAGAATGTAACATTTCAACTTCATTTGATATTCCATAATTATCTTGAAAATTGACGTGTTAAAAATAATTTTTATTTCTTCCTTTTTTTTAAAAAAAAAATTATGTGTAGCATATTTTTTTTTTCTTTTGCCATATCATCATTTCTAAAATTTTGTAAATGGGTAATTAGAACAAAACATCCTTACCTTTCAATTTTATTGTGCAAAATATCTCTATTTTTATTTTTTGGTATTTTCACCTTTCATTGCGAAAATCATCATTTCCATCCAATGTTTCAATAAAGAAATGTAAAATGACAAATATACCATCATATTTAAATAAAACAAAAAAATAAGAAAAGAACAAATTGAAGAACAAATTGCAATCATACTTTCAAATTTTTTTAAAAAGTGCAAATAAGTCCAAATAAATTATTAAAATGGTAATTTTGCACAAAATGTTCCTACCTTTCAATATTATTGTACAAAACGTCCATATCTTTCATTTTTTTTGACATTTTCACCCTTATTTTTACGTCATCGTCATTTTCAACAATTTTCTCAATTAAAAGCTGTAAAATAACAAACATACCCTCCTCTTTAAATAAAAAAAATAAAGAAAAGAATAAACAAAGAATAAATTACAACAATATCCCCAAAGTTTTCAAAAAAAATACAAATAAATAATTTAAAAAAAAAAAGAAGTTGATTTTTTTAAATTTAAATTTTTAATTATGTATTTGAAATTTATTTGTATTTTTTTGAAAAAATTAAAAGTATAATTGCAATTTGTTTGTTATTTTTGTTTTATTTAAATATGAGGTATATTCATCATTTTGCAGCTTTTAATTGAGTAAATAGATGAAATGATGATTTCCGCAATGTAATGTGAAAATAATGGTGAAAATGTCAAAATGAAAAGTAGGGACATTTTACACAATAATATTGAAAGATGTGAACATTTTATGCTAATTGCCCTTTTAATAATTTATTTGGATTCATTTACAATTTTTTAAAAAGTTTGGAAATGTGATTACAATTTGTTCTTTAATTTTTCTTTTTATTTTATTTAAATAGAATGATATATTTGTCATTTTATACTTTTTATTGAAAAATTGGATGAAAATGGTGATTTTCGTAATGAGAAGTGAAAATGCTATTAAAAAAAAGAAAAAAAGGTATAAACGTTGTGTCATAACATTCTTTAGGTAAACGACAAATTTGAAAGTGTTCCGCAGTCAGTTAATAGAAGAATAATGCTAATGAAAGTTTGTCCTCACGTTAATAACTGCATTGTTAAATCCATGCACCTTATGTCAGCAAGTTTGTCCTCACGTAAATAACTCTGCATTATTAAATCCATGTACCTTATCTGCGGACATACGAGAAAATCATGCAAATTTTTATTCAAAAATTGCGAAATCGAAAATCATATCATTATAATGCAAAAATCAAAATACCAATCTCTTCGAAGAAAATACAAGTACAAATTTATTACACCTGAAGCTCATAAAGAGAGTTGATGAAATTATCTATGTAAGTGTCCATATATCCTGGACTCACAAGAGTTTCCTTCCATTTTGAGTGGTTTTCCTCGATCAAATTGCCCACTTCACTGTCTTTATCCATCACAGATTTAATGGCCTTGCATAAATCCTCCTTCGAAAACCACCCCATTTCACCTCTCTCCACCTCCACCGCCACCTTGAGCTCCTCCGCCAGCAGCCGTGTGTTCAAGATTTGGTCGGCAAGTCTTGGCACAAGCACGATTTGGCTGTCACTTAACAAAGACTCCCACATGGATCCAAATCCACAATGACTAACAAAACACCCAACAGAGGGGTGGCCGAGAAACTGAGTCTGTTGCACCCAGCCACCATAAACAACCCCTCTTCCTTTAACCCTCTCTTCAAAACCCTCTGGCAGTGCTTCTTCTATGGAATTTGCACCTGCCGGTTTTGAGAGGGCAATGAAAAATGGTAGCCCTGTCATCTCAAAACCTAGTACAAGTTCTTGAAATTGGTTCTTTTGGAGAATCAATTGGCTACCAAATGCACAGTACACCACAGATTTTGGCTCAAACTGATTTAACCATTTGTCCCATTTCTCTTCAAGTTGTCCCTTGGGTGTGTCTGGCAAAACTGGCCCTGTTAGAATCACAGGCTTCCCGTATTGGCTTGACAAATACTCACACATTGGCCCTTCCAATTCTTGGCAAGTCCTTATAGAAATTGCATCACAACCCTTCATTGCAGCTGTGATCCGCACATCAAAAGTGGTGGCGCCGTAATCCATAGATATGAATGATAAGGTACGCGCCTCCTGCCCACGGAGCACCACAGTGGAAGAAGGGTACCCTTTGGGTGGCTCCAACAGTTCCTCAACCGTCATAGGCCTGTCTTTGGGAATTTTCCTAGACGGAACAATCCCAATAGCCAAACATGAAGCACAAATAACATTATAGCAAATAGTCTTGAACCCAATCTTGAATGCCAATTTAGGAATCCAATCAGCAAAATCATAGAACACAAAATCAGGCATCAAATCACTCAACAATAATTCAACTTGTTCAGCCATGGAATCAAAGGCTATAGCCAGTGGATTTTTGCCAGTGATGTCTATATCAGAAGCAGTTTCTGCACTTGGAGGCAGGCCCTCAACTTGAGGAACAGTAACAACAATGAATTTGATTAGATCTGGGTACAAATTGTTGTTGCCTAGTTGAATCAAAGCCTTTTTGGGCAACAAAAATGAGATCTTGTGACCTCTTTTGGCTAACTCATTGGATAGATGGATGAATGGAGTTATGTGTCCCATGGCTAGCCATGGGAACATGGCAAGATGAAGCTTTGACTTCTCCAAATTAGGCATTTTTGCAGTAGGGCTGTTGCCTTTTTGAATATCAATAAACTGAAGAATCATATTTATATGTGTTGGGTAGTGGAAATTTTGGATGGTTTGGTGAGAGGGTGGGTTAGATAGGCATGTTATTCCACGTGGTTTCTTATAGGTAGACGATACATTTGAATATAGAATTAGAGTAATGATTTTATAGTAGACAATACATTTGAATTTAGAATTAGAGTAATGATTATAATATATATTTAGAATTATTAATGATTCTTATAGTAGACAATACATTTGAATTTAGAATTAGAGTAATGATTATAATATGTGCATTAACCTGATATTAAATAATAAGTACAATTCAAGATTCATTTAATCTTGTTTTTCATTTATCCTAATTGAAGAATCATATTTACATGTGTTGGGTAATGGGACTTTTGGATGGTTTGGTGAGACGGCGGGTTAGATACGCATATTATTCCACGTGGTTTCTTATAGGTAGACAATATATTTGAATTTAGAATTAGAGTAATCAACTGGAATTATAACCTCTGCATTAACGTGATATTAAATAATAAGTACAATTAAACCCTTATTTGGTACACATTATTTCAAAACTCATTTTCAACCGCACATTTTTAAATAAAATAATATTTTTCATCACATCAATAACTTTCTTTACTTTTTAACTACATATTTCTCATCGTATCACTATATTTTAAAATACATTCTTCCTTAATAATATTCATCAAACACACCATAAAGAGTCATTTAATTTTATTTTTCATTTATCCTAATAATCTCAATGAGGCTAAATAAATTACTTTTAGAATAATGTTATCTACATCATTAGTGTTAGAGCACTACTCTAGATAGTCACACTTGATATGTACAATTTAATGAGTTATGTGACATTACATTTAAGTGAATCAACCATTTAATGTCATGCATTTTTCACTTAGATTGGTACTTGAAATTAGTGGTGCCAAATAGTATTTACTCTTGAATTAGAGAACAAACCCATAATTATGAGCATTTGGGATAGTTGAGATGGTCGTGTATAATTTATGATTAGGTGAATTTCATGAATAATTAAGATGCAGTTATTATTTCCTCCGTCTCATTTACTTATGTTCACTTTTTTTTTTGGTTCCAATTATATAGTCTTGTTTCTTTATTAAAAATATTTTGCTTTGTTCGTTTACTGATATATCATTATTTCTTTACAATATTTAATAATAATTTACTACTAGTTATTAATAATTAAATAAGGGTAAACTAGGAATTTTTTTGGGAAAATTTGTTTTGCCAATGATATTAAATAAGATTTCTTAATTCGTGTGAAAAATAAAATAAGCCTACATAAATGATAAATGAGATGGAGGAAGTACTTATTTGGTTAGTCTAAGAGCTAAGAAGAGTATGGACTGAAAATAGAGTTCTATTCATTCTGTGTATAATAAGACATTTATGCTTGTGTTCAAAGTTGAGACAAATTGAAAGAAGATTCCACTAGATATTTATTAAAGATGTCTACAATTTGACGTCTAGTGGGAACATACAGAGTAGAGCGATGACATTGGACTATTTTTTTAGCAAACGAAACGGTAGTCAAGTTCCATATGCTTGGTACAATCATGTCTTAGTCATGTTATGTGAAAAACACTTTTGTTGTCAAATAAGAGCTCATTGTAGATGGAAACCAGTGTCATGATGGAGCAATAAAAGCTAAGTTCTTCACAGTGCAGGCTAAGGATCAATATTCGACTTCAACACTTGAACATGTAACATTTGTTTTTCGGACTTTGACCATATCTTCTTGTTGCAACCCAAAGTCATGAAGTTCTCTTAGTAGTGTCACTATTGCCAAGGAGAGGATGGTGGCCAAATAGTGGTGACTTTACTATATATGGTCATTCTGGTGATTCACATATAGTTCATTATAATTACGGTTGCTATGATTCTCTGCAGTATCCATTACTTTTTCTATATGGGGAATCTGGTTGGCATGAAAGCATTCGAAGGTTTAGGAGGACCTATTTTCAGCCTGAACATTCTCCTCAATTTGTTGCTTTTCCTACCACAGTTACATCTGCAGCTGAATTTATTGAAAAAAAAATCAAGGTTTGCAAATAAATTTTATCTCACATTCTACTAAGTTCTGCACTGTAAATGTTGTAAACGAATGATGAATTTTTTTTGGCAGTGCTTACTGGAACGAAGCAGTGGTCTCAAATTTCTTGTCGAGAATATTATTCATACAAATTGCAAATTAGGCCTTCCAGTAAGTTTGTTTTGCTTCACAATGGTAGATTGCTTCAACAATATGTTATAGATATGTATGTTAAGATTGAAACTGTAAGGTTAGACTATTTTCGTAACAGTCAAAACCAAATTTGAGTTGAACTTTACCAAAGTATTGTAGATA